>LPNX010212724.1:271576-286676 GCA_001517045.1 Pseudotsuga menziesii
AATGGTAGGCCTGATAGTAGGCCTGATGTATATGTGCGGAGTGTTCTGGATGTTAGTGTACACCATCTTTCCACTGCTGTTTGAAGATCCCTGATCTACCAGTGAGGGAGGTGTACTGTTGATACCTGTTTCCGGTTTCGCTGATAGTCTGTTGATTGCATTGAGGACTTCTTTTTGTCCTTTGGCTAAGTCTTGCAATGCAGAGACCAAGCTACGAAACTCCATCCGATCCTCCTCTTCTCCCGTTCCTTTTCCCCTATCTGAATGTATACCTGTTTGTTCCATGTCTGAATTGGTATCTTCTAGTTGGATATCTTCAAATTCTTCTGTGTATCTACTCTTCCTCCTCCTATAGGTTACAAAAGGATCTCCTTCTGTATTCATCTACTTTTCATCTCTTAAGCCCACAGCTGGCCAAGAAAATAGCTCTGATACCACTGTAATATCCCAAATCCCGATATTTTCTATTTCTAAGCAAAAAGGCTGATACAACTGGGCATGCAAACTGCCATGCAAAAATCCCTATTTTATAGGAAAAATTAGGGTTAGGGTTTGTGAGATAGAATGACCACTTACCACTGATAAGCCAGTTGGACTGCTCCGGAGAAAGTATGCAAGCACTGAGAGCTGGATCGGAGATGAACTGATCTCCTCTGCTTCAGTGAACCCCCAGCAGCAAGACGCCCAGTCAGAAAAGGATGACGCCCTCAGGGAAGGAGGTGTTCAATGGAGCTGCGGATTTGCGGGGCTGATAGCCTTTCCGTGCTGGAGAGAATGCCTGATACAAGAGTGATTTCTGAGTCCTCTAGGCAGGATAGCGACTTGCTTCTGAGAGACAGCTGCTCACGCCCCTGGAATCCCGAAACTGCTAATAACTGTTCCGGATGAGCATGGAGGGATCTGATAATCACCGGGTATCGGAGTATGATGCTGATGATGAGAATGGTGCCTGAGTTTCGGAAGGAAACTGAGATCTGAAAGCCCCACAGCTGATTAGGGCTTTCCGGCTGAAAACCCCCCTTTTACGACTGCACACGTGTCCCTGCAACGATCTATACCATATGATAGATAACTGATGAATGAATGAAGAACAAGTGGTGAACCAGTATGGCTTACCTTGAATAAGACTAGGGCAGATGTTTCACTGCCGAAATCCTGTTAGCTGAAGACTTCGTCTCCAACCCCAACTGCTGTGCTACACGTTGTGCTGCTATCCAAGAGCTCCCAAAATAATCATAATCAAAAGTGAAGTCTCCCCTCGCTTTCTCCTCTATTTATAAAGTTCAACTGCGCAAAACCTAATCTTTGATCTAATTAAGTCACTTTATCTTCTAATTTTCCGTTGACTTGCATGCATGCGTATGGAGACTTAAAGAGTGCATGCATCATTAAATAATGCTTGGTTGGCATGCATAAAGGTGGCCTTTGGCCCTAGTGGCCCTTCTTGACCAAGTGATGATGCCCTAGATCTTCTATGGATGGCATCAGTCCTCAGCTGATTCCCTAGCTGTCAGTAACCGCTCGAACCCACAGGAATCACATAGGTTAGCGGTTTTGGGCCTCAAGGCCTAATTGGAAGAGGACATTACATTTTGAATATAACTAGATAGATCGTTAAAGGCAGTTGAAAATGGAATATAATCTTGAAGTGTGGCCAACCTCATTCAAAAGCAACATTGTCACAATTGTCAAATTTATGGGTTTCAATTGTGCAATTTATTGGTTCCACATTTGGCAATCACTTTTAACTATCATTTGTCATTTTTTCACTAGTTGTCAATGTAGTAATTTCCCCTTCAAGCTAAAATTTTATGAGAATTGCAACTATTGCTTATGGACAAGATACCAAGGGTCTAGTGTTGTAATATCCCAAATACTGATATTTTATAATTCTATGCAAAGTTACTAAAATAGTCGGGCATGCAAACTACCATGCAAAAATTCCCTATTTTATAGCTGAAATTAGGGTTAGGGTTTGCAGGATAGAATGTAACACTTACCACTGATAAGATGGCTGAAATGCTCCTGAGAGAATATGCATGCATCAAGAACCGATCTAGAGATGAACTGGTACCTTATGCCTCCGGTGATACCCCAACAGCACGAACCCAAAATCAGCTAAGGGTGATGTTTTCAATGAAGGAGGTGTTCGTTGAAGCTGAGAATTTGCAGGAGTGGTAGTCTTCCCGTGCCGGAGAGGATGCCTGACACATGCAGAAGTTCTGAGGTCTCTAGGCAAGCTAGCGAATTGATCTGGAGGTTTAGCTGCTCACGCCCCCCTGATCCCAAAATTGCTGATAACTGCTCCGGATGAGCAAAACCAGATCTGATAATCACCGGGTATTGGAGTATGATATCGATGATGAGAATGGTGCCTGGGTTCTGAAGGTAAACTGAGATCTGAGGACCCAACGAATGATTTGGGGTTTTCAAGCTAAAAACCCCCTTACGGTCGCCACACACGTGCCCTTGCAAACAATCTCCGATGGATACTGGATAACTGTAAAGGAATGAATAAATTGAAGAGCAGATGGTGAACCTGGACGGTTTACCCTGGATGAGACTAGGGCAGATATCTCACTGCCGAAACCTCATTAGCTGAAGACGTCGTCTTCAACCCCAACTGCTGTGGCCGCACGCTGTGCTGCTACTCAAGAGCTCCAAAATCATATAATAATCAAAAGTAAAGTCTCCATTCACTTTATCTTTCTTTTATAGCTTTCAACTTCAAAAACCTTAACTTTTGACCTAATTAGGTCACTTAACTTCTAATTTGCAGTTGACTTGCATGCATGCACATGGAGACTTAATCAGGTGCATGCATCATTAAATAATGCTTAGATGTCATGCATGTCGGTGGCCCTCTTCGACCCAATGGTGATATAATATTGATGCCCTAGATTTTCTGTAGATGGCATCAGTCTTTAGTTGATTCCCTAACTGTCAGCACCTGCTCGAACCCACAGGAATCACATAGGTTAACAGGTTGGTCCTCAATGCCTAAGCAGAAGAGGACATTACAGTCCTCCCCGCTTGAGATTGCTTGTCCTCAAGCAACTGCAAATTGGGATGCTACAATACCTGTTCTCCTTCCCATATGGCATCCTCTAAAGGTAATTCTTTCCATTGGACCAAGTATTCTCCAATCACCCGGTTCCGGAGTTTTCTTTCTAGAGTCTGTATGATCCATTCAAGAACCAGTATCAATAGTCCCCCATCATCTAAAGGAGGTAATTCTGTTGATGGAGCAATGTGTTGTCCAATGGTCTTTTTCAAGTTGGACACATGGAATACATTGTGAATTTTGCTCTCCTGTGGCAGTTCTAGTTCATATGCCACCTCTCCCACCTTCTTGATTATTCTGTAGGGTCCGTAGAAGCGAGGTTTTAACTTTTTCACTCCTTTCTTCTTAAGTGAAGATTGTCTGTAGGGTTGGAGCCGTAAGTATACCAGATCTCCTACTTCAAAGCTCCGCTCAACCCTGTGTCTGTCTGCATACAACTTCTACTGATTCTGGGCTGTCTGTAAGTTCTCTTTTAGGATTTTAAGAATATCCTGACTGTCCTGTATCCAATCCTTTGCCTTAGGAGCCCTACTGTCTCCGAATGCTAAATCTACATAGTCCAAGGCCTCGTAGCCATATAATGCCTTAAAAGGTGTCATCCCAATAGACATGTGGTAGGTAGTATTGTAGCAGTACTCCCCCAAGTGTAGCCATTTAATCCAGGTTCACTGCTGCCCTATTACATAGTTCCTCAGATATCCTTCAATCCACTTGTTGACGATCTCGGTTTGTCTATCACTCTAGGGGTGATAACTCGTGCTGGTAGCAAGCTCGGTCCCCACTAATCTGAATAGCTCCTTCCAGAAGGCACCTGTGAATCTACTGTCCCGATCACTGACAATGGTCTTAGGTAACCTATGTAACCTGAAGACCTCCTCCCTAAAAAATAACTCAGCTACCTGGGCTGCGAAGTAATCGGATGATATAAAGAAGAAATGTGTGAATTTGGTCAGTCGATCAACCACGACATATAAGCAATCTCACCCTTGGACCTTGGGAAATCCTGTAATGAAGTCCATGGAGATACTTTCCCACTTCTGTTCCGGAATCGGTAGTGGCTGAAGCAACCCTGCTGGATGGATGTGCTCAATCTTGTTCTGCTGACATATGCTACATTCCTGAACGTGCTGCATAACCTCCCCCTTGAGGCCCTTCCATGAGAACCTCTCTTGAATCTACCTGTAGGTCTTCAAGAAACCCTGATGTCCTGATAGTGGAGAGTCATGTGCCACCTGTATGATTTTCTTCCTTAAAGTTGATTCTGGGACGAGGTATATCCTGCTCTTGTAATAGATGATGTGATCAACAATTCTGTACCTGTCATCCTGAACCTGTCCATCCAATAATTCGCAAGCGAATTTATTTTTGGAGTATTCTACTAAGAGAAGAGCCCTCCAATCTGTAGATATATTCATGAAAGATAATGAAGCGGGTCACCTGGATAATGCATCAGCTACTATATTATTCTTACCCTTTACATACTCTATCTCGAAATCGTAGGCTTGTACTTTACTGACCCATTTCTGTTGGCGCTCATTCAGTTCCTTCTGCTCCAAGAAGTACTTGATGCTGTTATGATCTGTCTTGATTTTGAACTTGCTGTCCACCAGGTACTGTCTAAACTTCATGAGAGCATGTAAGATGGCTAACATTTCTTTGTCATATATGGAGTAGTGGCACTCGTAGTTCTTCAGTTTTCGGCTCTCAAATGCAATAGGGTGATGGTTTTGCATCAATACTGCTCCTAGCCCTTCCCCTGAGGCATCACATTCTACTACAAATAGTTGTGAGAAGACTGGTAATGCTAAAACTGGGCAAGAACTCATAATGGCTTTCATCTCCTCAAAAGTTTTCTGTGCTAATTATGTCCAGGTGAATGCCCCCTTCTTTGTTAGAACTATGAGGGGCGCAATGAATTGGGAGAACCCCTTAACATACCTTTGGTAATAAGTGCAAAGGCTTAAGAAGTATCTTAATTCTGTCACTGTTTTTGGCGTGAGCCAATCCCTGATAGCTCGGATTTTCTCCATGTCAACCTGTACTCCTTTCTCACTGATTATGTGCCCTAGATACAGTATTTCCTTCATGCCAAATTCACACTTGGACATTTTCGCGTAAAGCAAGTGTTCTTCTAGAATGCTCAATACTTCGTCCAGGTGTTTCAGATGTTCCTCCCATGTTTTGTTGTAAATCAAGATGTCATCAAAGAATACTAGCAAAAACTTACGTAACTGAACTCTGAAAGTATGGTTCATGCATGACTGAAAAGTGGCTGGAGCATTGGTAAGTCCAAAAGGCATGACCAGAAATTCATAGTGACCATAGTAACAACGGAAAGCTGTTTTAGAGATGTCTTGATCCCTTACTCGAATCTGATGGTACCCCGAGCGAAGATCAATCTTTGAAAAGTATTTGGCACCCCGTAGCTCGTCCATGAGTTCATCAATCCTAGGGATGGGATACCTGTTTTTTATGGTCTTTTTGTTGAGTGCTTGATAATCGATGCACATTCCACTGTACCATCCTTCTTGACCAAGACCACTGATGATGCGAAGGGGCTAGAACTGGGCCGAATGTATCCAAGCTCCAACAATTCCTTGATCGTCTTCTTGATCTCATCCTTATATCTTTTGGGATGCCAATAAGGAGTGTTGATGACTTCTTGTGTCCCCTCCTCTAGCTCAATGATGTGTTCAAAGCCCATGTCTGGCGGTCTACTTGCTGGAAAGTCCCGAAATACCTTTTCGTGCTTCTGTAATAAGGCCTGAATATCACCTAGGTGTTGTGTGTTGTTCTCTAGAGGTTTCCTTAAGGTGACAAAACTTTGTGCAGCCCATTCTATGTCATCCTATCTGAGTACTGCCTCCATTCTCTGTGAAGAGACCGGTTTTGGGGGATAAGTGTTCATGCCCCTCAAAACTACTTGTTTTCTATCTGGCCCCTGGAATTCCATTTCCATCGCTCGATAGTCTGTAGTATATTTCCCTATTGAATAAAACCATTAAACACCTAATACTACATGAGTATCTACCACGTCTACTACATAAAATGAATCTGTCATCTGGTAGTTTCCTAATGTGACATTCAATTTTGGAATCCAATAGTTGCACTCCATGCGAGACTTCTCGGCTACCGCTACAGTAAATCCTTCGAACTTCTTTGACTGAATACCCCTCTTGGCTACCCAAGCGGAGTCAATGAAATTGTGGGTTGTTCCCCCATCAATCAATACTCCCACTCTGTGGCCCTGTACTACTCCTCTGACCTTGAGAGTATGGCATCTTGGTACTCCAGATAACATAGCAATGACTCCCTCTGGTGTATCACCCTGGATTGATTCTTCCTCTGTTGCTCGTAGTTCTTCTGTTGCCTCCTGTTCATAGTCCTCCCCCTCACTGTCCAAATACACTTCGATGTAATGAGCCTTTGCCTTCCCTGCACACCTGTGTCCTGGCATCCATGGTTCCTGACAAGTAAAACATAATTTCTTTCGCCTCAAATCTTTCCTAGTGTCCTCGTCTAACCATGTTTTCTTGGGAAAATCCTGCTGGAAAGGTTTCTTGTCCTTGTCCCTAACTGGAAAGTTGGTTTTGAAAGGGAACCTGTTCTTCAGAACTGAATCTTGGAGATCTCTGGCTCTGCTAATGTCATCCTGTAGAGTGGGGGGTTTGTAGGCTTTCACCCATCCCCGTAGTGGCTCTATCAGGGCCTCAGTGAACAACATCGTCAACCTGCTCTCGGACACATCTGTTACCATGAACACTATCCTCTGGAATTTTGAGATGAAGGCCTCTGCGCTACCTATCTGTTTGAGTTGAGCCAACTCTCTGAAATGTATCTCTGGATCCTTCCTGTCGAACCTCTCCATGAGTTTCTGAGTGAACTCACCATAGGAGTGAATGGTGTTGTGACCCAATGTCACTAATCCGTGGTACCACCACTCATGAGCCTCTTCGTCCAAGTGGAGTGTAGCCAATTTAATGGCATCTATTTCTGTCATGGGATTGAGTTGGAAGTAAGTATCCGACTTTTGAACCCATATCCTCGCTGAACCTCTGCGAGTCCCATCAAAGTTTGGGATGGTCAACCTACCCAAGATTTTTTGCAACTCATAGTTATGATTGAATCCCTTGTTGAAATTCCTGGGCCTGTTCCTACTCTTCATGTTGCAAAAATCCGAAAAAGACATGGTTGCATGAAACTCATCCCCCAAGTCCTTGTATTCCTGCAAATAATCCCTAAAGGGTTCGCCAGGTTCTACCTGCATGACTGGACCTCCTACTACATTTGCTAAGAAGTGAGGCATAGTAGGCCTGTTGGAAGGTCTGCTATATATGTGAGGTGTATTCTGTATATTGGTGTATGCAACCTTCCCACTGCTGCTCGTAAACCCTCTGTCTATTGGTGAGGGAGGTGTACTGTTGTTACCTGGTTCTGGTTTCCCCGATAATCTGTTGATTGCATTTAGTACATCTTTTTTCCCTTTGGCTAAGTTTTGCAATGCAGATACTAAGTTGCGAACTCCATTCTGTCCTCATCTTCTCCCATTCCTTTTCCCCTGTCAGAGTGTATACCTATTGGGTCCATGTCCAAGTTGGTATCTTCTAGTTGGATATCCTCAAAGTCCTCCATGTACCTACCCCTTCTTTTCCTATAGGTTACAAAAGTATCATCTTCTGTATTCATCTACTTCTCATGTTCAAGCCCACAGCTGGCAAGGAACATGCTCTGATACCACTATAATATCCCAAATACTGATATTTTCTAATTCTATGCAAAGTTACTGAAATAGCTGGGCATGCAAACTGCCATGCAAAAATTCCCTGTTTTATAACTGAAATTATAGCTGAAATTAGGGTTAGGGTTTGCAGGATAGAATGTAACACTTACCACTAATAAGCTGGCTGAAATGCTCCTGAGAGAATATGCATGCATCAAGAGCCGATCTAGAGATGAACTGGTACCTTATGCCTCCGGTGATACCCCAGCAGCACGAACCCAAAATTAGCTAAGGGTGACGTTTTCAGTGAAGGTGTCCGTTGAAGCTGAGAATTTGTAGGAGTGGTAGTCTTCCCATGCCGAAGAGGATGCCTGACACATGCAAAAGTTCTAAGGTCTCTAGGTAGGATAGCGAATTGATCTGGAGGTTTAGCTGCTCACGCCCCCCTGATCCCAAAATTGCTGATAACTGCTCCGGATGAGCAAGACCAGATCTGATAATCACCGGGTAATGGAGTATGATACCAATGATGAGAATGGTGCCTAGGTTCTGAAAATAAACTGAGATCTAAGGACCCAGCGTATGATTTGGGGTTTTCCAGCTAAAAACCCCCTTACGGCTGCACACGTGCCCTTGCAAACAATCTCTGATGGATACTGGATAAGTGTAAAGGAATGAATAAAGTGAAGAGCGAATGGTGAACCTGGATGGCTTACCTTGGATGAGACTAGGGCAGATATCTCACTGCCGAAACCCCGTTAGCTGAAGACGCTGTCTTCAACCCCAACTGTTGTGTCCGCACGCTGTGCTGCTGCTCAAAAGCTCCAAAATCATATAATAATCAAAAGTAAAGTCTCCATTCACTTTATCTTTCTTTTATAACTTTCAACTGTGAAAACCCTAACTTTTGACCTAATTAGGTCACTTTAACTTCTAATTTGCAGTTGACTTGCATGCATGCGCATGGAGACTTAATAAAGTGCATGCATCATTAAATAATGCTTAGATGTCATGCATGTCGGTGGCCTTTGGCTCCGTGGCCCTCTTCGACCCAATGGTGATATAACATTGATGCCCTAGATTTTCTGTAGATGGTATCAGTCTTCAGTTGATTCCCTAACTGTCAATACCCGCTCAAACCCACAGGAATCACATAGGTTAGCGGGTTGGTCCTCAATGCTTAAGCAAAAAAGGTCATTACAAGTGTGGACCTCCCAAGCTACATAGAGAATGTGGTTTTATTCTTGAGCCCTTAGCTTTGCCACCTCAAAAAAACCTAGTTGAATCGAGAAACAACCTTAGAAATGATTAGGAGGCATGGTTACCACCCTTGCATTATTTAGAAAGATCACCTGGTTACTTGATCACTCAAAGAGTGAGACCTTACCAATATTTAGCCTTATAACCTGGTGATTTTTTTTCTAATATTTTCTATGTTACCAATGGCAATTGTCTTTAAAAATTAAAATGCAAGCATGTTTTCAAGTGCTTCAATCTCATTTCCAAAGACCTTAGTGTCGATAATTTGCAGCTGCTATCAAATGTTGATAATTGCACCAAAATATTATTGTTGTAGGGTTCTTTTAGTCATACTAGGACCCATATACTAAGTGGATCAAGTGATGAGAATGTCTTTATATGGCTGGCTAGTTTTTATATGCATGCTATGTGATTTAGAGAAGTATAACCGAACTCTTATTTTATCATAGCTCTAACTCTTTTTTTACTCCAATTGAACGTTGCATACAAACAAGAAGCATTTGTTAGTAATTCATCATGCAATCTTATACTTAATCACTAGGAAATATTATTATTAGAGAAAGTAAAACATAAGGGAAATATATTAATGTCCACAAACAACCAAATACTAGAGATGAGGTCGTTGCTAATGCATATGATGATGTAACTCACAAATATAAGGGGAAAGATGTAGTAACAAATTCTTTTAAGGAATTTGATATAGATTTCCCATGAAAAGCACCTTCAAGACATCTTAAAGAAAAGGTAAGTACATTTAGAGAGGCACCAATAAGGAGAAGTCAATCAAATAACAAAAGAAGATATGAAGATCAACTTTTACCATATTAAAATGCAACAAAGAGCTTGCGGGATCTTACTACTCTAGGGAGAAACCTACCAAAACTACTTGACAATGATTCCCCTTCAATATTTGGATTTAATGTTACATCTAATCACATCAACATCATAAAACAAGCTCTGGTGAATGTGATCTAGTCCAGTTGCTAGGGTTGATAAACACGAAGTGGGAGATCAAACATTATTCTCTCTTGAGCTTGAGAGAAGTAAAGGTCAGGATCAAGACATATAGGAACTTTGTGGTAAAAACGGATCAAAACTAAGAAAGGAATTTGAGAGTGGTACAGTAAGAACCCTAACGAAAGCAACCCCAGATGCTTACATCTTTGCCTTGAGAAGAGGCAAATTATGTTTACTTTCCCAAACACAAAAAATAAGTATATTACAATTTAATGAAAATATTTTCCTATTTTTATATACAGTTTTATTCTTGAATCTTTATCAAAAGATTCATCAAGACTTCACAATGTTTTCAAATTTAGTGAAAGATTCACCAAGACTTTACAAGATTTCATAATTTAGTGAAAGATTTACCATAAAATTATATATATATACTATATTATTGATAAAATAGCTTGATTTTTTTTATGTATCGTGAGGATTTGCCCATTTATTATACATATAAACTTAGGGGTGATTCTGAGATGTCCCAACCCAAATTCAACCCGACATTTGGTTGCTCAACTATCTGGCAAATGATAATAGGATTAGTCAAATACTTGGTTTACATACTGTTGTTGAAAGCTGAGATTTTAAATCTGATTTTAAATGGCTGATATAAAGGTTTTGGTTGTGCCACTATAATATTGCCGAGTTACTCTTACTGTTTTCTACTTGCCTGTGGTTAAGGTTTGATGGTGTTCCTCTTCACAACCACTTACTCAACGCTACTACCTGACAGCTGCAAGTTTCCATCAAAAAAATTATATGACCACTGCGCTTACTGTAATTGTAGTTTGAATCACAACTTGTGACAACACTTATAAAATGCACTGCTGTAACATACCATTCATTGAAACTATACTGGAATTTTGCATTATAGATAGTTTGAATCCACAATCATGTCAAACACTTGATGGCTTACACAAGATATTCTTTAACAAACAGAAACATGTTCAAGTGAATCCATTTAGTAGTTGGAAGTCCAAATGCCAAACCCAATTCAGTCTCACAATACTACAGCAACAAGCTGGCAGAGATAATTTCAAATCTGATTATAAGCATTTGAATAACAAACTTTCAAGGCTGTAACATTTAATTTACATACCCATACTTGATATTTATTGCTGTAGGTGACTGATATCTACTTGTGAAGGCATCCAGAACTATTGTGGTGACTGTGGGAAGAACTCAACCCTTTGATATTGACCTGGGAATGATGATATAAATCATTATGGCCCTCGGCTTGCAAAAATGTGCCTAGTAGAAAAATAACAGTTCCCAACTCCTTTAAATATCCTCTAGATCAGATCTCTGTTTCCCCTTGGATGAAGGTTCAATTCCCGTGATATAATATGTTGATATTGGGAAGAATGCAGCGATTTTTCCCTTCTATGCTTGATAACTAGGAAGTGAATACACTATGAAAACAAACCAGATAATTAAGTCACAGCTGTTTCTGCGTTTTTCCTCTGTGATAGTGGTAGAATGTAGTGATGCATCCACCCTTATGCACCCATACAGACTGTAACCGCGCCCTCTCTTACTTGGTATGCTACAGTCAATGCGCCCTTCTCCTTGGTGCTTCCTCTTCACAAATGCGCCCTCAATGGTGGAGACTCCCTTTTTCCAAGTGCGTCCTCAAGAGGCGGTCAATGACCACTGAAAATGACACTGTAAACTCAGATCTGGAAAACGAGCATTCTAAATCCTTTGATGGCGGGGAAGAACTATTGAGAAACCTGAGATGATTCCTCCTCAAACAATGGCTAGGATAGATAATCTCACCATCGAATCCATTCACCTCCTCTTGTGGTTTTGTCCAAGAGAAGCTTTGCTCAAGAGCTCTTTTTCACAAATGCAAATAGACAAAAATAAGATAATGAGCTCTCATGCCCCTTTTTATAATTTCACTTTTGCCCCCTTGTGATTTTTCAAATCTGCTTGACCTTTTCTCATTAAAATATTAAAAAGTGGTCCCCCATTCACTTTTTTTTTAAATTTCAAAGTGAGTACTTTATAACTTAACTTTTACTTCCCACTCACTTTATTATAAAGTGACTTTTATAAGGTCACTTTTAATAAATTAACTACTAATGTCACTTTATAAAGTTCTTTTGGCTTAGGTGACGTTAATAATTAATTAATTCCCAGTCATCCAGAAAGGGACATTACAGTCCTCCCTTCCTGAAATTGCTTGTCCTCAAGCAACTACAAGTTGGGGTGCTGCAATATCTGTTCATTCTCCCAAGTGGCATCCTCTACCGGCATATTTCTCCATCTGATTAAGTACTCTCAGATCACCATGTTCCTCAGCCTCCTTTCACGCACATCCAGGACCTCCTTAGGATCTAGTAATAACTGCCCTTCCTCATCCAAAGGTGGTAACTCTACCGAAGCTCTCACCTGCTGCCCCAGTACCTTTTTGAGACATGAGACATGGAATACATTGTGGATCTTGCTCCCCTCTATAAGCTTTAACTCATAAGCCACCTCCCCAACCTTCCTAACCACCTTGTAGGGTTCGTAAAAACGTGGCTTCAATTTTTTTGTGCCACCCTTCTTCAATGAGGACTGACGATAAGGCTGTAGTCTCAGAAATACCACATCCCCAATCTCAAAATTGTGTTATGTCCGATGCCTATCCACATAAACTTTCTGTTGATTTTGGGCCACCTATAAGTTTTTTTTAAGGACCCAAAGAATATCTTAACTCCCCTGTATTCAATCCCTCGCCTTGGGTGCCCTACTATCCCCGAAGACCATGTCAACAAATCTTGGGGCATCATACCCGTATAAGCCCCTGAATAGAGTCATCCCAATCGACATGTGATAGGTGGTATTGTAGCAATGCTCACCTAAGTGTAGCCACCTTATCCACGCTCTCTATTGTCTAGACACATAGTTCTGTAGGTATCCCTCGACCCATTTATTCACAATCTCAATCTGTCTGTTTGTCTGGGGATGGTAACTAGTGCTGGGAGTAAACTCTGTACCAATGAATCTGAAGAGCTCCTGCCAGAAACCCCCTAGAAATATGTTGTCCCTGTCACTGACTATGTTCTTTGGTAGCCCGTGCAGACGAAGAACCTCCCTAAAAAACAACTTTGCCACCTGGGCTGTTGTGTAATCTGACGAGATAGAAAAGATGTGAGCAAATTTTGTCAATCGATTTACCACCACATATATACAATATCGACCCTGTACTCGTGGTAGCCCGGTGAGGAAGTCCATGGACATGCTTTCCCACTTATGACCCGGAATAGGCAATGGTTGTAGCAATCCTGCCAGTTGGTTTTGTTCGGTCTTGTTCTGTTGATAGACCATGCATTCCCTTACATATGTCATAATACATCACCCTTAAGGCCCTTCTAAGAGAACCTCTCCCTCATTTGTCGATATGTTTTGAAGAACCCCTGGTGTCCTGCCGTAGGAGTGTCGTGTGTAGCCTACAAAATCTTTTTCTTCAATTTGGACTCTGGCACCAAAAATATCCGATCTTTATAGAAAATGACATCGCCAACCACTCGGTATCTATCAATCCTGTATAAGGCCATCCATTAGCTCTCAGGCAAATTTATTCTTGAAATACTCTACCAGAAGGTGAGATTTCCAATCGACTGAAATCTCCATCAACAAACATGCAGCTGGCTTCCTGGAGAGTGCATTGGCAACAACATTTTTCTTCCCCTTTACATATTCTATATCAAAATCGTAAGCCTGTATTCTGCTGACCCATTTTTGTTGCCTTTCATTCAAATCTTTCTGTTCCAGGAAGTACTTCAAACTATTGTGGTCAGTCCTCACCACAAATCTGTTGCCCACTAAGTACTGCCTGAACTTAGCCAACGCATGCATAATAGTGAGCATCTCCTTGTCGTATATAGAGTAGAGCCTTAATGGCTCCCTGAGCTTCCTGCTCTCAAAGGCTATTGGGTGTATGCTTTGTATCAAGATTGCCCAAACGCCAATGCTTGAAGCATCACATTCCAGCACGAAGGGCTGGATGAAGTCTGGTAGTGCCAATACCGGGCAAGTACTCATCACCTCCTTGAGCCTGTCAACCCTCTTAGAGTCCTCTATCCATCTGAAAGCTCCCTTCGTCAGATCTGTGAGCGATGCTACTAGTTGTGAAAACCCCTTCACGAACTGCCTGTAATACTAGCACAACCCAAAGAATCCCCGTAATTCAGTAAGGGACTTCGGTGTGGGCCAATCTAAGATAGCCTAGATCTTCTCCTGATGGACTTGCACGCTCTGTGCACTAATCATGTGGCCCAAGTACAAAATCTTTGTAAGCCCTAACTCGCATTTAGAGGTATTGGCATACAAGGACTGCTCCTCCATAATGCCTAGTATCTCATCTAGATGTCTGATATGTTTTTCCTAAGTACTGTTGTATATTAAAATCACAGTTACATATATCGGCGATATATCGCGAGTCATTCCCCTTGGCAATATATCGCAACTAAAAAATCGCGATATTTTCGATATATTGAATATATCGCGATATATTCAATATGTCGCGATATATTGGGAATATATCGGGAGATTTTGGAAAATATCGCCCTGCTAAAAAAATTTGCAAGAAATTTGAAAAAAATATTTTGAATATATCGCGATATATTCAATATGTCGCGATATATTGGGAATATATCGGGAGATTTTGGAAAATATTGCCCTGCTAAAAAAAATTGCAAGAAATTTGAAAAAAAAATTCTAGATGCCTCATGAGCTCTGTTACAAATATCGGCGATATATCGCTGATATCGCGATATATCGCGATACTATCTTGCCGGCGATATTATCGCTAAACATCGCGGCGATATTTGGTGATTTTTACGGCGTTATTGTCGGCGATTTAACGCGATGTTCAACGAAAAATCGCGAGTCGCTTTTTCGGCCGGCCGATAAAGGTGGAGTTTCATGTGTTTTTTTGTTTTGTTTTTCATTTGCTGTCGCGCGAGAGAGGGTTCGTTGGACTTTGCAGTTAGAAGAGCGAGGGTTCGAGCTTATTATTGTGGCTTTGCAAACCGACAGGTCAGAGGAGGAGCCGAGCA
>LPNX010212724.1:290934-312737 GCA_001517045.1 Pseudotsuga menziesii
GTGGTTGTTGCTTTAGATGTTAAAAAATTTGAAAAAAAATGTTTATTTTTGTATTTTTTAATGCAAAACGACATTTGCCGATATTTTCCGATATTTTCGCCGTTGCTGCCGATAAGTTTCATTCCGAACCCCCGGCGATATATTCGCCGACACGATATATGTAACTTTGATTAAAATATCATCAAAAAACACAAGAAAAAATTTTCTCAATTGCTTTCGAAAAATGTGATTCATGCATGATTGGAAAGTAGTTGGTGCATTGGTTAGCCCAAATGGCATAACCAAGAGCTCATAATGTACATAGTGGCATCTGAAAGTTGTTTTATGCACATCCTACTCTCGAACCCTGATCTGGTGGTAGCATGACCGAAGATCAATTCTTGAAAAGTATACTGCTCTATGCAGCTCATCCAACAACTTATCGATCTTGGGAATGGGGTACCTGTTCTTGATAGTCTTTTTTATTCAAGGCCCTGTAATCGATACACATCTGCATAGTCCCATCTTTCTTTGTAACCAACACAACTGAATATGCAAACAGACTGGAACTTGGTCTAATATGTCCCATAGCAAGCAACTCCTTGATCGCTTTTTCGATCTCATCTTTGAATGCCTTTGGATGTTTGTAGAAGGTGGTGATCATAGGTTTGGCCCCCTCTTCTAATTCTATGGTATGCTCGAAGCCTCTGTCTGGTGGCCTACCCGATGGAATCTCCCCGAACACCTTGTCATGCTTTCCCAAAAGATCCTATATGTCTATGTGATACTGTTGGTCATCATGAGAGGTCTTTTGGGTAGTGATCATACACTGTTGCATACGCCACATGGCCTCATCTGAATAGTGCCTCCATCCCGTGGTATGATACAATTCTCGGGGCTTCATGGACATGCCCTGTAGAACTACTCTTGTGCCACCAGGAGTGTTGAACCCCATCTCCAAGGTTCGACAGTCTGTCGTAATGGGTCCTAGGGTGCTAAGCCACTCTACTCCCAAAACTACGTTGATCTCTGCTAGATTCACAATGTAGAAATCATCAGTCATGTTGTAGTTTCCCATCATCAAGGTTAGCTAGGGAGCCTTCTGCATACAAGGCATAATCCGTCCACTTGCTACCTCTACACCAAACCCCTCAAACTCCTGGGTCTAGATGCCTCTTCTGTCTACTAAAGCAGAGTCAATGAAGTTGTGGGTAGCTCCACCTTCGATTAAAATAGTGACTCTCTGCCCTCCAATGACATGTCTAACACGGAAGGTGTTGAACCTAGGACTGGCTGATAAAGTGGCAATGTTTCCCCTCTGAGGATGTACTAGTGGCTATTGAACCAATGACTGTGGTACCTATGGCTACTGTCCCTGCTGTAGTTGTACTTGTGGATGGTCCTCATCCTGCTCCTGCTCCTGCTCTTGCTCTGGCTCATCCTCCTAGTCGCTATCTGATGCTACCTCTATGTAGTGGACCTTACCCTTTCCCATACATTGATGTCCCAGTTGCCATGGTTCTTTGCAACTGAAGCACAATTTCTTTCTTCGCAGCTCATTCCGGGTTTCTTCATCCAACCTATTGTTCTTGGATCCTCCCTTCTGAAAAGGCTTCTTGATTGGATTGGCACCTATTCTTGGGTGCAACATCCTCCATATCCCAAGTGCATGTGATAACATCCTTTAGAGTAACAGGCTTGAAATCCTTGACCAATCTATGTTTTGGCTCAGACAGTCCCTCTGTAAATAACATAATAAGTTTGGCATCTGAAATGTCAGTCACCGTAACTACCAACCTCTGGATCTCTGTGATGTAGGAATCTGGAGTCCCTATTTGTTTGAGCTGAGCCAATTCCCTGAAGTGTACTTCTGGATCCTTCTTGTCTAATCGATCGATTAATCTCTAAGTGAAATCCAGATAGGATGTGATGTTGGCATGTCCCTGTTGATTTTTCTTAGCAACATCGAGAGCCCTTCTCTTAGGAGAATGGGACCACCTGGTCCGGGATCACGGTGAAGACTCAACCCAGTGTTGAGTGAACATTTGTTGAATGGTAGATATCTGGTCTGGGACCATGATATAGACCTAGCTCTGCCCTGGGTAGACTCAACCTTGTGTTGAGTAGACATCTGGTCTGGGACCACGATGTAGACCAGTCTGGGACTGGTAGACTCAGCTTAGTTCTGAGTAGCCATTCTCTTGGAGAATGAAGACACTGTAAGCCCTAGACTGGGTCTGGGCATGTGTGTGGCACTTTGACCCTGGATCTATGGGTTTGGTGTGCTTCTCCAAGGATTAGCTACCCTTGGTTAAGTTACCCTAGCACCAGGTCTAAGTGTCACACAATGTGAGATAAAAGCATTAATAACTCTCTTGGTTTATGATGATGTACTTTTGAAATAAAAAAGGACCACAGGTAATGACCACAAGGGCACACTTGGAAAAAGGCCAAAGTCAAAAGTCAAAATAAATAGACTTTTTGACCACAGGAAAATAACCACAAGTGAAAGTCAAAATAAATAAGAACTTCTTATAAAAGTCAAAGGAAAAATAAAAGGACCCTTTTGGTAAAAGTGAAAGTGAAATTAAGAAAAGATTAAAAATATTATTATTTTTATCCTTCCTAATCTTGTCCACTTACAGGTGAACAAAGGCTATAAAAGAAGATCAAGTCTTCTCATTCATTACACAAGTTTTTGATCTCACGGGTGGAGCTGCTATTTTTCTTAAAGAAGTTTTGTTTTGCCTCAGCCTAGGGCATCCACTCTCAGCAAACCCTCAGCTAGGGTTTTATCAGAAAATCATCTTCAACACTTTGTGGACAGTCACCTTCAGCATTTCGTTTTTGGGGCAGCTCTTCTTATGTTTTCCGAGCAGCCACCTCTCTCTCCTCAAGGCTGTCTGTTTTTCTCTCTCCGGGCAACAAACTCACGGGCTGACTGTTTTGGTTTGTGGGCAGGCCACTTTAGGGCACTGCCCTATTGGCACCCACGGGCAGCCTGCTACAGGCATACCCGTAAGGGTTTGACCCACGGGAAGCCTAGGGCATACCCTTATGGGGCTATCATGGCCACGGGCTGCTAAATAGCAGGACCAGGCCTACGGGACAGTCCACGGGCTGCCAAAAGGCAGGCCTTGAGAGACTAAGGACAGGCTGTAAAGCCTCGGCCCAACCCACAACAGACTGCCGAGTCACCCCAGCAGTTCCGGGCAACAGCAGAGGTCAATCGGGCAGCAGGCAGTAGATCAGGCAGGCCGAGCAGGGTGAACAGCAGCTAGGCAGCAGCTCAGGTAGTCTAAAGTGGTAAAACCCAGATTTGGGTTTAAGGAACTTTTTGAAGAGTTTTCTAAGTCATCTCATTTATGAGATGAGCTATTAATGCTTTTGGGGTTTTTTTCCTTTGAAGGTTTCCCCAATGAAAGATATTGTGTCCATGTGTGCTGATGTGATGAATGTGTTTTTACTATACTGCTGAAGTGTTTAAGTAGATCTGCAAATTTTTAAAGTTTATGCTAATGCTGAAAATTCAACATGGTATCAGAGCTTAGCATGTGAAAACACAGTAAAGGGACACTACTTTTGTTTTTCACTAGATCTTGGAATAAGATTTGCAGGTCTAACAGTTTGATAAGTGACAGAGATGGCTACCGTTGGTTTCAAACCGAAAGAGAACCTCCATGGTTCAGCAAACTTCAATTCCTGGAAGGCCAGGTTGACAACCATTCTTGATGAGAATGACTTGGTTGACATTGTTCTTAATGTCACAGAAGAGCCAACTACAAATGCTGGTCGGCTTGCCTACAAGAGGAAGCAAGGTAAGGTTAGAAGAGTCAATTATGATTATATCAAAGAAGAATTGATGCCTAACATCACAGCCTTGAAGAGTGCTAAAGGATGCTATGATACGTTGGTAAACCTTTATGAAAAGAAGGCTCCCAGTCAAAAGAGAGTCTTGAAGAAGAGGCTACGAACTTTGACGCTGAGCAAAGATAAAAGTGTTGGTTCCTTCTTCACCAAGATCAAACAGGTAAGGGATCAACTCCTTTCTATTGGTGTTACTGTTGATGATGATGATCTTGTGCAAACAGTAGTTTATGGTCTCCCAAGCTCTTGGGAAACCTTCATGGCAGCCGTCTGTGGACGAGAAAATCAGCCAACCTTTGAAAGGCTTTGGCATGATTGCATACAAGAAGAAGCAAGGAACACTGACAAGCTAATCAAGCAGGATAACCTTGCACTTGCAGCAAAGACCAAAAGGTTCAAGAAACCTTCTTTTCAGCAAAAGAAAGGGAAGAAACCTCAGGGTAAGTTTTCTGACATGTCCAAGATTGAATGGTATACTTGTCACAAGTTTGGACATTATGCTAGAGGCTGCAGGAAGAACAAGAAGAAACCCAAGAGAAGGTTTCATGCATCTCCTGCAGAAGCAGAGGAAGAAGAAGATGAAGAACCAAAGAAGAAGAAGAAAACCAAGGCTAATAAAACTAATGAGCCTAGAAGAGAGTACCATTTGATTTCTGCTCTAACTGGTTCTTTCTCAGCTTGCTCCACTTCTTGGTTGGTGGACAGTGGTGCCTCCAGGCACATGACAGGTAATCGTGGTACCCTCACCAGTTACAAAAAGAAAAAGTTCACCACTCAGGTAGAATTTGGAGATGACTCCACTTACAAGATTGAAGGAGTTGGCTCAACTTCACTTTAAATTGACTCAGGTACGGTTCTTCATATTGATGATATTCTTTATGTTCCTGGTTTAAAGAATAATCTTTTATATGTTAATGGTTTAGAATACAAAGGCCACAGAGTCCTCTTTATGGACAAGAAGGTATTTTTATGGGCAAAAGACACAGATCTAGACTCAGCAATTCAGATTGGGGTTCGAAAGGGAGACCTCTACAAGGCCTCCAAAGTCTCCACTTATGCTTTGGTACATCACTCAATTGATCCTTGTGAACGTTGGCATAGAAGGTTTGGACACCTTCACCACACAACTCTCCCATGATTGTAGAAGATGGTCACAGGTATGCTAGAAGTTTCTCCAAAACATGAAGAAATCTGTAAAGGATGTGCTCTAGGTAAAACCACTAAGAAATCCTTTCCCAGAAGCAAGAGTAGATCTAAAGGTATTTTGGATTTGATTCATTCTGACATTTGTGGGCCCATGTCTTCACCCTCCTTGAGTGGGTGTTTATATTATGTCTTGTTTATTGATCACTACTCTCAAAAGTCTTGGATTTACTTCCTTAAGGCCAAGAGTGAAACCTTTGACAGGTTCAAAGAGTTCAAGACACTGATTGAAAATCAAACTGGCAGGCACATCCATATCTTGAGATCAGATAATGGAGGTGAGTATAAATCTAATGAGTTTGATGATTTTTGTCGAGAAGCGGGAATCAAGAAAGAGTTGACAGTGCCTTATAACCCCCAGCAGAATGGGGTTGCAGAAAGGAAGAATAGAACGATCTATGAGGTTGTTAAAGCCATGATCACTGATCTAGATCTTCCTTTGTCTTTATGGGCTGAAGCTTCCGGAACTGCAGTATACATTCAAAATAGAAGCCCACATGCTATCTTGGGTGAGAAGACTTCTGTAGAAGTCTTCACCAAGAAGAAACCTACAGTTGATCACATGAGGATATTCGGTACTCCTGTGTATGTTCATGTGCCAAAAGAAAAGAGGGCTAAGCTAGAGCCCTTCGATAAGAAAGGTATCTTTGTTGGGTACAGTGATTGCTCGAAGGCTTATCGAGTATATATTCTGGGACAAAGGCACATTGAGGTCAGCAGAGATGTGATCTTCCATGAGGAAGCGATGTTTCGTAAAACACTAGATCTTTCATCGGAAGATACAATTGCTCCACTTGAGTTTCCAGATGCAGAAATTTAGAGGGAGGAAGAGGAATTTGATGATCAAATTCCAGATGTTCCTGAGAACTTTGAAAGTCCACTAGAAGAACTACTTAAAGTTCCTCCTTCCAAAAGGAGACCTGCCTGGTACCAAGAGACAGTACAAGAAGCCGAGATGCATAAAGCTCCTCCAGGGACTTTCAGAGAAAGCATAAGACCACAGAAGTACTCTGGTCTTATGAGTCATCTTATCAGTTCAAAACCTTCATCATACGAAGATATAGCAAGTAAACAGGTATGGGTTGATGCCATGGTTGAAGAGTATAAGTCAATCATGAAGAATGATGTTTGGGAAGTTGTTCCCAGACCTGCAGGAACGTCAATAGTGACTTCCAGATGGCTTTATAAGATCAAGCATGCTGCAGATGGCAGTGTGGAGAAGTATAAAGCCAAATTCGTAGCTCGTGGATTCACTTAGAAAGAAGGCATTGACTACGACGAGACATTTGCACCTGTTGCCAGGTACACTACCATCAGAACCATCATTTCACTTGCTGCAGTTTTCGGATGGAAGTTACATCACATGGATGTAAAGACAACCTTTCTCAATGGTAAGATTGATGAAAAAGTTTATATGGAACAATCTAAAGGCTTTGTTACTCATGGGAAGAAGACCCATGTATGTAAACTGAAGAAATCCTTGTATGGACTAAAACAGGCTCCAAGAGTCTGGTATGCCAGGATGGATGGATTTCTCCATAGTTTGGGGTTTTCAAAAAGTACAGCTGATTCTAACTTGTACTTTAAAGTTGTTCATAATCATGTCATGATACTTGTTCTATATGTAGATGACTTGTTTCTTACAGGTGATGAACAGTTGATAGACCAGTGTAAGAGGGAGCTTACCTCTGAATTCGAGATGAAAGATCTCGAATTGATGCATTACTTCCTTGGCTTAGAAGTCTAGTAAAAGCCAGGTGAGATCTTCTTGACAAAAGGAAAGTATGCAGTAGATATCTTGCAAATATTTGGGATGAAGGACTGCAAGTCCATGAGCATACCAATGACTACCAACTTGACAAAGTTGCGGGATTCAGCCTCTAGTTCACAAAGTGTGGACTCTACTCTATTCAGACAGCTCATTGGTTCCCTGATGTATCTCCTGCATACAAGACCAGACATCTGCTACACAGTGAATGAACTGAGTCAGTTCAAGTCAGATCCGAAGCACATACACTTGGTAGCTGCTAAACATGTACTCAGGTATGTGCGAAGTACAATCACATATGGGCTCAGATATACTTCCAGCGGTGGAGTATTGTTATCTGGGTATTCAGATTCAGACTGGGTTGGTAGTGCAGTTGACCAGAAAAGTACCTCTGATTATTGCTTCAGTATGAGATCAACAATGATCTCTTGGTCCAGCAAGAAGCAGGGTTCCATAACTCAAAGTACAGTTGAGGCAAAGTATATTGCTACAAGCGATGCCTGCAAGGAAGCAGTTTGGCTCAAAAACTTGTTAACTGATTTGTTCGAGGGAAAGCTTGACTCAACAATCATCCATTGCGATAATCAGAGTTGCATAAAGCTTTCAAAGAATCCAGTGTTTCATGACAGATCGAAACACATTGAAATGAGGTATCATTTCATCAAAGACCCAGTGCAGAGAGGTGCTTTGAAGTTGCAGTACATTCGTACAGATGACAGATTGCAGATATCTTGACCAAGACTCTGACAGCATCAAAGTTCGTGTACTTTCGTGACAAGCTTGGTATGGTAGAGAATGCCTCTCTCGATGAAAGGGAGTGTTGATTTTTCTGAGCAGCATCGAGAGCCCTTCCCTTAGGAGAATGGGACCACCTGGTCCAGGACCACAGTGAAGACTCAACTCAGTGTTGAGTGATCATTCTGTTGAGTGGTAGATATCTGGTCTGGGACCATGATATAGACCTAGCTCTGCCTTGGATAGACTCAACCTTGTGTTGAGTAGACATTTGGTCCGGGACCACGATGTAGACCAGTCTGGGACTGGTAGACTCAGCTTAGTTCTGAGTAGCCATTCTCTTGGAGAATGAAGACACTGTAAGCCCTAGACTGGGTCTAGGCATGTGTGTGGCACTTTGACCCTAGATGTATGGGCTTAATGTGCTTCTTCAAGGATTAGCTACCCTTGGTTAAGTTACCCTAGCACCAGGTCTAGGTGTCACATAGTGTGTGAGATAAAAGTATTATGATGATGTACTTTTGAAATAAAAAAGGCCCACAGGTAAAGACCACAGGGGCACTGGGAAAAAGGCCAAAGTCAAAAGTCAAAATAAATAAAGACTTTTTGACCACAGGAAAATGACCACAAGTGAAAGTCAAAATCAATAAGGACTTCTTATAAAAGTCAAAGGAAAAATAAAAGGACCCTTTTGGTAAAAGTGAAAGTGAAATTAGGAAAAGATTAAAAATATTATTATTTTTATCTTTCCTAATCTTGTCCACTTATAGGTGAACAAAGGCTATAAAAGAAGATCAAGTCTTCTCATTCATTACACAAGTTTTTGATCTCACAAGTGGAGCTGCTATTTTTCTTAAAGAAGTTTGTTTTGCCTTAGCCTAGGGCATCCACTCTCAGCAAACCCTCAGCTAGGGTTTTCTCAGAAAATCATCTTTAGCACTTTGTGGACAGTCACCTTCAGCATTCCGTTTTTGGGGCAGCTCTTCTTATTTTTTCTGGGCAGCCACCTCTCTCTCCTTAAGGCTGTATGTTTTCTCTCTCCGAGCAGCAAACTCACGGGCTCACTGTTTTGGTTTGTGGGCAGGCCACTTTAGGGCACTTCCCTATTGGCACCCGCAGGCAGCCTGCTACAGGCATACCCGTAACCGTTTGACCCACGGGAAGCTTAGGGCATACCCTTGTGGGGATGTCGTGGCCACAAGCTGCTAGATAGCAGGCCCAGGCCTACGGGACAGTCCACGAGCTGCTAAAAGGCAGGCCCCGAGAGACTAAGGGCAGGTTGTAAAGCCTCGGCCCAACCCACAGCAGACTGCCGAGTCACCCTAGCAGTCCTGGGCAGCACCAGAGGTCAGTCGGGAAGCAGATTGGGCAGCAAGCAGCAGATTGGGCAGCAGGCAGCAGATTGGGCAGGCCGGGCAGGGTGAACAACAGCCGAGCAGCAGCTCGGGCAGTTTGAAGTGGTAAAACCCATATTTGGGTTTAAGGAACTTTTTGAAGAATTTTTTGAGTCATCTCATTTACGATATGAGCTATTAATGCTTTTGGGGTTTTTGTCCTTTGAAGGTTTCCCTAGTGAAAGATATTGTGTCCATGTGTGCTGATGTGATAAATATGTTTTTACTATACTGCTGAAGTGTTTAAGTAGATCTGCAAATTTTTAAAGTTTATGCTAATGCTGAAAATTCAACAGTCCCAAGGTGACCAATCCATGGTACCAACACTCGTGCTTCACCCTCCAGATGTAGAGTGACATACTTGATAGCTTTTGTTCCCTCATGGGGTTGAGCTGGAAATAAGTATCGATCTTCTAGACCCATGCTCTTGTCGTGCATTTGTTGGAACCATCAAACGAAGGGATATTTAGTTTCCCCATCTTTCAATACAAGTCAAAGTTTTGCTGCATCTGACCAAAATCTTTGGGTTTGCTTCGGTATTTAATATTGCAGAACTCCTGGAAAGACATGTTGGCATGAAAATCTGTACCCAGACCCCTATACGCTGCTAAGTAATTAGTGAAGTTGTCTCCTGGTGTCGGTTTCCCTGGTTGTATCACTGGCTGATAAGTCAAGAACTGTGGCAATGTTGGTCTATTAGTAGTTTTGTTGTTGACCCCTGTGTTGGGTGGCGGAGGAATATTTGTGTTGCTTCCTTCTATTGATGAATATAAGAATTCAAGTGTTCAAGTGATGTCATTACTAACCCTAGGTCCATACTAATATAAAGGAGAAAAAGCCTACTCTAATAGAAAAAAACCTAACCTTAGTAGTCATCATCAATAGCATAATGCATTAAATGGTAATATTAAATTTTTAAAGTAAAAGTTGACATTCTCCTAATCTTTCATTTTCTATCCTTTTACTTACAGTTTTAACATTACCATTAATTGTTTTAGGATGCTTGAGAGTGGTTCCAACCTCATCGGACTTCAAATGCAAAAAGTAGAATTTTTTATCCCATTCAAAATTCAGCAGGCTTAACAGTTTTTATGTTTTTAGAATTGCAATGTTTCCATTGAGTTCTATCATGTATGAGGGTATGGGATTGGCATTTGATTGAACACATCAACCCCTCTATGTACCTTGATGTTGGTGGTGTTGATTGTTCAGATTGATGTTGGTGGCCTCAAAACTATTTTTTGATGAATCCCTAGTTTATACCCTATTTATCGGTGGCCTCAAAACTAGTTTTTGATGAATTCCTAGTTTATAGACTATTTATATATTGAAAATTTGAATCTTTAAGGTTGATGTTATGAATACCTAACCTATGGTTGACGAATTCACTACTAGATGATTGATGAATGATGTTCTATGCTATTATGGTTTATTTCATGTTTTTATACTTTCCATAACTAATCCAACATTCTACATGCATTTGTTGACATACATGCATCAAAATATATAAAAATATATATATTATATAAAAACCGCTTCCAAACCAGAAGCTTTTGAAAAATTTCGCTTTTCGCTCCAGCTCCCAAGTAACCTTGGTCATGATACAAAGCTACTAATAGGCTATTTTAATTGCAAATTTATTTGATATCTTTTTCATCGTTGAGTTCTTGTACTGATCTTGCTTTTCATCACTATAGATGAGTTTCTTTAGCAGAGGTGGCAACAGAGGCAATAGAGGTAACAAATATAATTGGGGAAAAGGCCAACGACCCCCTTGGCAAGGTGATAGAAATAAAAGATTGAGATTTTACATACATTTTGATGCAGATTCAAAAGAGTTTAACCAACTTCTGCAAACTGGATTCTTAAATTTGGTTGGCCAAGGCCACATTCAAGCTGCCAAACCTTATGTTAGGCCTCCAACTCATTCTCAGCCCAGCATCATGGGTATACTTGTGCCCACTCGTATATCAATGCAACTCGAGCTTCAGAATAATAATGGATGGAACCAGATAGTTCCCAATCAACCATCTAGTATCCATGGATGGCCTACCTTGTCTTTGCCATTACCTCCACCACCAACTAAGCAACAAGCACAACCACTAGTTTTAGCAGCCTCTCACGCTCAACCTCAGCAGCTAGATGTCGAGCTCAAAGCCTCACCCAATCCATCACTTAAAACTAAAGGCAAAAGGCCTGTACAGTTAGTCATGTCCATCTCTTCCGAGGCTTCCTCCCATTCCATTACCTCTCACCCTTTCATGCCAGAAGTTAATATGGGAACTAAAGACACCAATAAACTAATCGAAGGGAAAAATCAGTGAAACAAAAGGAAGAATCAAGTAAAAAGGGGACTTCACAAGGAAGTGGACAGAGACAAACTGCTTCTCACAAGGAATATGGGTTTTGATACAGGTCATGTTGTTTTATTTAGAATGTTTAGACTTGTGGATATATTTTGACTACGTTTGAGGGACGACTGAAATTTGGACATGATGGTTTCCATTTTTTACTTATTCGAAAGCATGATGATTATGAAAAAAGAAAATTTATTTTATATTTCATGTTTATAAGTTATGATGAATATTTGGCTTATCTTATGTTTCATATCTTGGGAGGCCAAGGTGGATATTGGGGCCTGGGGGACAATAAAGGATCAATCGGGTCCCACCTAACTACTATTATATATTATATTCCTTTTATCATATATTACCTTACATTATTAAAATAACCTAACAAGAAGGTCTTAACCAAAAGGCAGTTTGTAACTACCTTAACTTCTTTTCTAAGGCTAAAAGGGAGGCACAAGGAGAAAGAAGGAAAGAGGGAAGGGAGAAAGGAAACTCTGATAAAAGTTTTGCTCTTACACCAAGTGGGATTTCATCTTCTATTCATTCATTTCTGAGTCTTCTTAGAGCTGATATTTTCTTGTTGAAAGCATGAATACTTGAAGGTGGAAAAAGGGATCAAAGTACAAAATCTCTATTTATGCTTTTAAGGTTGTTCACTTGTTTAGGCAGTCTAATTAATTTTATTAGTTTCTGAATTGATTTTCAGTGTTGATAAGAGTTATTTTTGCAGAGTCAATATTGTGGAATATTTAATGCACGACTGATCCAACAAAGTCTTCTTTGATTTTTTCTTTTGTAAACCAGAAATCTTAGTGTGATGCATCATTCCACCTCTGATTTCTAGGCAATGTTCTGATCCTTACCCTCGCAAGGGGATGGAAGGGAAATTTCAATTGTAAAACTCAGAAAGAAATCAATAAAATCTGTTGATTGTGTCTCATTTTGGTTTGATTTTTAAATTGATTATCAAGTCCCTTTTTGTTTATTTTAGTCTCTTTTGTATAATTTGTTCATAACAGCACAATCTTTTATTTTATTTTTCAAGTTAAAAGAAACTTTTTCTTTTACCATAAATCTTGTTTATTTTTCTTTTTATTGTATGTATAGATAGGCTTAAAATCGGGGTAAAATTCCCGCCTATTCTACATTAGCCTGGCAGAATTTGAAAATGTTGGTAAAAGGTCTGCTATCTTATCCATCAACAGTATACACTCTCTAGTGCATCACATTACTAACGTATTTAACAATATTGTACACTCAAGGTTTCCACCAACCTACTCCCACCACATTATCCACCCAATTTATAAATTGAGTCCTAGCACTGATCCAAACAAGTACATGACGATTATGGTAGGACACACTTTCTCGAATCTCTATGCTATAACCATTCATTTGTTGTTATCTGAGGACATGGAGAGGAGACATCTTCAAGATAGAGGATAGGGCAAGTTTCAAACAAGGGTATCAGACTATGGACCATATCCTCAACCTACGAACCATTATTAAGAAGGCGAGGCACCACTCTTTGAAACTCTTCTGCTACTTTGTAGACTTTCAAAAGGATTTTGACACAATTCTAAGGGATGTCCTCTTCTAGAGGCTTGGAGACATTGGTATATTAGAGATTGTCATCGCTACTATTATGCATCTCTATGAAGTCATCCTTGGTAACCTCCCCATAACACATGGATTCTTATATTCATCAAGAACACTATTGGGGTAAAGCAAGGGTGCCCTCTCTCACCCACCTTATTTAGTATCTACATGTACGAGTTTGAATCTTTCTTGCACGAGCACATTCAACTAGGCAACGGTTGTCTCTTTCACTACACCCTATTTTCCAAGCTTCTTTTTGCAAGAGATGTGATTCTATTATCCTATACATCAAAGGGTTGATAAAGACAGGGGATGGAGTCTTTCTTGCACAAGCAAATCCAACAAAGTGATGGTTGTCTCCTTCACATCCTGGTCACCATGCTTCTTTTTGTAAATGATGTGGTTCTATTATCTGCTACCCCAGAAGGTATACAAAGATAGTTGGTTTCTTTATCAATTTTTGTGATTTTTTATAGGTGACAATCAATCTTGGGGAAACCAAGATCATGATCTTCAATTGCTCAAGGAATACAATTAGATTTCTATTTCTACTTTAGGGGCATTAAGGTTGAGATTACCATAGCATACACATATCAGGAGGTTCGGTTTTCAAGTCCCATGTTTAGTCTAAGGCAAGCTCTCCAACCCTGAGTTAATAAGGGGTATGGATCCTTTGGCTTTTTAGAAAGAGAAAACACTTCTGACAACGTTTCCAATACATATTGTCAAAGTTGGACCTCATGGACACCATCATTATACACAATTTTGTATGGCTTGGAGGTGTGGGATCCTAGCTTACTTGAGTTAGATTGGGCCTAGGTCGAGTGAGTCCAAACCCTCTCACTTCACTGCATTACCAGATGAAAGAGGACAATTCCCTAACCCATCATTAAACTAGAGTCTGTGGACACCCCTTCCAGATAGATATAGTTTTTAAACTAGTTATGTTTATGTATCACCTTTGGAGTTCTGCTTACTCGATTGCCACAAAGACAAATATCTATACCTTTCCTTCTGCTCTTTGGAGGCCATTTCCTAGTTAGCCCCCCTCGAGTCAGTTAGCATATCAATGTACTAGATTCCCCCATTCAATTACTCTTTAGATGCCCTGGGTCACCTCCTACCTGATAAACAAGAGATGAAAAAGATTATCAAGGAGGACCTCTTGCCTATATTTACCAACAATATATTAAAGTCACTTGGATCGCACCTTTGAGGGGATGAAGCCCAAAATGGCCTTTTATGTAGAGCACTTCTTGAGCTAAGGGATGCCCTCAATAGTAGGACCTCTTATATGCTTTTACATTGGATGTGTGGCCTTAGGATCCCCCTAGGGCAATTATGAGTGGGATCTCATCAACTTCAGGTAGAAGCTCAGCACCAAAGTAGACAAGAGGATAGATTAAGCTGACTTTTCCACAAAGAGGAGCCCAAGGCTAAGAAGCGTTTTGTATTCATATACCCCTAATATTATGAGATATGCAGACAATTCTATTATGTATTCAACAAGTCACACAACACCGTCTCCACATTCTTGCGATATCTAGACCAAAGTACTTGGATTTAAATATGGGAGAGGTCCTCAGAGTTAGATCTCTCATCCTTGGGCCACCATCCTGGTCGAACACTACTTAAAGGATGACATCTTTCTTTTCGGTGATCCTAGTAGCCCAGGGAAACATGAGGAAGTTAAATACCAATACCACTCCAGTGCCCAAATATGTTAAACCCCAAGGAGCAATGCAACCCCCTCCAACAAGACCCCTATGGATTTGTACACTTAGACCTTGGGACAATGTAGACCAAACTAGCAAACAATCCACTTCCTGCAATTTCCAACAACATGCCACCTCTTCTAGATGGAGAGATAAATCTTGAACTAGTTCCAACTGATCTAACATGTTTTTTATTCAAATTTTCTTCTCTTCGGCCTCAACTGGTAGGAGAGTTGCACATCTAAAAGTGGATACTTTAGAGGAGGCTCGCCTCTCCACTCCTTCCTTTAGCAACATTTGGAGCCCTGAGCTTCTTTTATTTGTACCCTCTCCCAGATCATTCTATTCTTTTCTGGCTTTGAGCCATTAGAGTTTAGATCCTACATATTAGCTTTCCTTTCACATTTTCTTTTATAAGAGTGGCCTTAACACCCACTTTCTATTGGCACTCTTCTACTAGACAATCCCAATGCCCTAGTTTTTGGTCATTTGTTGGACATTAATACACTTATTTTATTTTATCTTATTTGGCTCATAATAGACAAGATAAGTTCTACAAAAAACACACCAAAATGAGATTCCAAAAAATACAACCGATAAGATTCCCTCTTCCCAAAAATATCTCCTCAAGTGAGGCATCCTCTCTCTCCAAAGAGAGCAACTAGAGAATTAAATTTTAATGCAAAAAGAACACTAACAATAGGTGTTGCAACTGATCAAGAGTAGCAACTTGCTTGCTAGTCAAGTAACTTATGAATGCCCAAAAGGATGTAATTTTGACTTGAAAAAACCACTAGATGGGTCTCATGTGGGTTACCCTACTACAACATTTTTTAGTTAAGATGCCCTAATTTTGCACTTTCTTGAAATCGGTTGAAATTTATTGGTTTTCTTCTACATTGGTGTATGATCCCATTTGTGCAGATCACTTTCTAAAACTAGAAAGTCTAAAAATAAACTTTCCTTGATCACCACCAGAATTCACACCCATACTCTTCTCCAAAATATGTATCTAAAAATGTGATTGGTTTCCATGGATAGAAAATTTCATAAACTAAAAATAGTAGCTTCAATAATAATAAGATGCCCTTTTGGAAAACCATTACATGGTACTCAAAACATTAATCAACTTCACATATAGTTTTTACAAATGGGAACTTCCTAAAATAGCAAATTTCAAAATCGGGTAAAATACCATTTTGAAACAATTATCGTTCCATGCATACTCCAAGTGTTGCATGAGACGCTTATAAAATTAGAATTGAAGTCTGAACTGAAATCTCACGCAAAAACATTGAACAAGTACAAAATGTCCCAGATTGGTCAAGAACTTCTTTGGGCATGGGAGTTTCAACCTCATGGAAGTAGGAGCTTGGGAGCCATTTTTCTTGGAGTTTCCTCCACAAGGAGCTTAAAGAAGCTCCCTGCCTATAGGGGAGTGCCCACAAGTTCCTCGACAAGCGAGAAGCTCCATAGAATCGTGGTCCCCAAAAGATGTGGAAATCCTCACCATTTTCTCTCTTGTTTTGGCAGCAAACTGATTAGAGTGGCCCAAAACTCTAAAACGCCTATCAAACATCAATTTCTGCCTGTAAGAGAAGGCCATCCCCTCGTGTAGGATACAACCCACTTTGGGATTGTGCATTTGGTATTGAAGAGTTCATGAGTATTGTGAGGACCTAGAGAGCATTGAAAGTCCCAGTGAGTGAGGCAACTTGGTAGTTGGAGCTCAAACTTCGGTGGTCATTAGCAGGTTGTTATTAACCTTGAGACATCTTAGTCCTGTGAGTAGCATTGTGAGCATATCAGCATTGTGACTAGCATTTGCCATTTTCCATGTATGCTTGTCCACTAATATTTTTTACTTTAGTACTGTTATAGCCATTAAAAATTAAGATACATAACGCCATTATGCCAAAAATTACTGCAACAATTGCAAAATTGGTAATTTTCAATACACTAATTTTAGCATGCTTAGTCAATTTGTCGAAATCTATGTGACAATGCTATCCATATATTTCGTGTTGGTCTTTCTTGTTGTTGTAAATGTAACTCCGAAAGATATTCTTTATTGTATTATTTATATATTTTGTTGTACTTTTATTGTACCTCCTTTCAAGGATGTTTTCCTTTCGATCGAAAGGTGTCATTAATGTAATTGGTCATGTAAGAGTCGAGGTAAAACCTCTGTTGTAAGTCGAGGCAATAATCCCCAATAGAATATTGTAAAATGTATTTTTTGAGTACCCCTAGGATAGGTCGACCCAGTAGGGTCCAGAAGTATGCCCTTTTGGACCAAAAGGTCACACACATGATCAGTATAAATAGGGAGGCGACCTGCCTCATTTGGAGACATTGCAAGCTCAAGTAAGTTCGCTCCAAGGAAGAGAAAGACAAGTTCATTGGTGAAGAAGAAGAAGAAACAACAGAAGACATCTTATCTTTGGGTTTTCTATCTTCGTCTAACACTATCCTAAGTGACAAATCTATACAGAAGAAGTTGTTGGGTTTTCTCCCATTTTGGTTTCCTAGGATAAAATTCTTGTGTCTTTCTTTTGTGTTGCACGTGTCTATCTTTCAATGATCCTATTGCATATGGTTATGATGTTATGATGCCAGATGTTTTAACTTTTAAGATCTTGTATAACCATAAAAAATCTAACATGGTATTAGAGCCACCCTGAAAGAAGTCTTTGTGCAGTCGAAACATTGCTACAACTGCAGCTACTGGATATTAGGGTTTCATGCTTGAAAACCCTAGAAGGCAAAATCTAGTCATCTTGGAATTTTTGATATAAATCGACTTTGGAGAAGGATCAGGAGCTGAAACTTGGACAGGAAGAAGATAAAATATTGATGTATTTTGTGTGCGAGAGCCTCAGATTCACTATACTTCAGGAGATATGATCCCTCTAAAATAGGGTTTCTCCCTCTTCCATAATTCAGTCTTAAACAAGTGACCTAGGGAGAATTGATATATCTAGGGCTAGGAATATCCAAATGGAATTTCGTAATATGTTGCAAATAAGGCATGGACTTTAGTTTATGTAATGCGAGTATCAAACCCATAATTTGAAACAGTGACATGTGGAATTCCGTACAAGTTCGTTATACTGAACCAATCCATAAACAAGTCACCTTGGGAAACTTGGCATAAGTTCCACTTGGTGAATTCAATATTGCTCTAACCTGTGTGGTTGGAAAGAATACAGATCATGCGACCTCAAGACAAAGTTTCAGACCTTGAGGAGCATAAATTTCAGAGATACAACAGAATTAAGACAGGACAATTCTGCAAAAGAAATTGAAGAAACTAGGGCTTCCTGTTTTGGACACTTCCCTCCACCGATCTGTTGAAAAAGGAGGACCATCTAACTCTCCCTAGGAAGGCGCATATTCCCATGGAAAGAGTTCCTAATTCTGTGGATTTCAATTTTTGACTGCAGGGACACTGCAGGAAAGAACTAGGGCATCAAGTTTTTGGAGTTTTCGTCCACAGTTTTTGCGAAAGGACCTCACTAGAAAACTCGCCTCAAGGAGGCAAATATTTTTGTCCAAACAGAATTTCAAGAATCCAAACTTGAAAAATTAGGGTTTCTCTGTCAAACCCTAGGTCCACCAAAAGGAGTCTTCCAGAAGAGGACTGAAGCAAGCATCCAGTTGAAGCAATCTCACTTGTAAGTTCTATTCTCTCTATTTCCATTTGAGGTTCTCACTTTATCATGGTGACAAACAGTACCAAGCTTGAGCACAAGCTTGAAGGAGCTGAGAACCTCCGAGCATAGAAGTATAAAGTGCTTCTCATAGAAAAGAGCATGGCCTAGAAGAGTATGTCAACAGAGAAGTTGCATATCCTAAGGAAGGTGAGGACAAAGCTAAGGATAAGAAGAACCTAGTCAAAGCCAAGAAGATTATTGCAAATTCCATCAAGGACCATTTGATCCCACATGTGTCATCCCAAGGAGATGTTTGATGCATTGAACCAGCTAAGAAGAGAACAACGAAAGATTCCTCGAGTAATAAGGAACATGTACTTTGATCCAAAAGGATTCAACCCATGATGAAGAAGAACCTCTTATCCATCTCAGCATTGGATAAGAAGGGATGTAGTTATGATTGATGAAGAAGAAGGGAAACTCAGATCTATGGTGTAGAATACTTGCTTAGCATTGTCTGTCATTAGACAATGGAGTAAAGCACATTGTCAGAGACTCCAGCAATTCCTACAAGAAGACAAGGACCAAGAGGGAGTTTACCAAACAACCAAAGATAAGTGTTTAATTGTAATTTCCTGTATATCTACTTACTTAAATGATATTGTTCAATTGTGTTCCTAGATTTAGGAAATGTATTATGCATGCTTGAGTGTTTTCATTTATGAACAATATACTTCTAACTTGCATGTAATGGGTAAGTAGCCTATGGTGGTGTACACCATTCCATTGCTACTTATCTAGAATGAAACCTCTTTGCTGACATGTTGGGAGTAGTGCACACTCTTAATAATGTTCTGGTAGAGATGTAAGGCATCTAGAAAGTTACCATATATGATGAATGTTGTAGCATTGGCTAAGATAGTTGCATGATTGTGTGACATATATTTATGTATAAGAATTTGTGTTATTAAAAATATGAAATGTTTTCACTCATGCAACTGAATTTGACTTGTAGGAAAGATCGCGTGCAATCACCTACAAGAAAAGAAGGATGAGACTTGAAGAAGATTCACTCCAACAAAAATGAAGAGGAACCTGAAGCTCCCAAGGTCATAGACACTATGACGGAAGAAAGAGCTTCAAAAGAATATGAGAAACATGATATGAACGAGCTAGGATCTAGGCCTACATCCAACATGAAATAGGGTTGGCTCTATAGAACTTCTGAGGACGTATAGATTCAAGAGATGTCACTAGTCAATGGTCGAAGAGATGAGAATTGTTGCAGCCATGATGATGATCCAGAGTAATGATGATCGAGCGACGATGATCCAAAGTGATGCTGATCCAGTAATGATGATGTCTAGAGTCTGTCAAGTTGTGGTGATGACTAGGTTAGAAGAATACCTTCCTTGTTAAGAGGGAGTGTTGTTGTAAATGTAACTTCGAAAGATATTCTTCATTGTATTATTTATATTTTTTTTGTACTTTTATTCTACCTCTTTTCAGGGGATGTTTTCCCTTCGATCGGAAAGTGTCATTAATGTAATTGGTCATGTAAGAGTCAAGGTAAAACCTTCATTGTAATTCGGGGCAATAGTCCCCAAAAGAATATTGTAAAATGTATTTTTTGAGTACCCTTAGGATAGGTCGGCCCAGTAGGGTCTGGAAGTTGGCCCTTTTGGACCAGAAGGTCCACACATGCTCAGTATAAATAGGGAGGCGCCCTACCTCATTTGGAGACATTGCAAGCTCAAGTAAGTTCACTCAAAGGAAGAGAAAGACAAGTTCATTGGTGAAGAAGAAGAAGAAGCAGTAGAAGACATCTTATCTTTGGGTTTTCTATTTCCGTCTAACATTGTATTAAGTGACAAATATCTACAGAAGAAGTTGTTGGGTTTTCTCCCGTTTGGGTTTCCCAAGATAAAATTCTTGTGTCTTTCTTTTGTGTTGCATGTGTCTATCTTTCAGTGGTCCTATTGCATATGGTTATGATGTTATGATGCTAAATGTTTTAAGATCTTGTAAAACCATTAAAAATCTAACATTTCTCAACTTGACCTTAGCAGAGTCCCAGATGATCACAATTATTGTGTGAATTAAAAATCATCCCTTAGGCTCTACACATAGGCTAGCCGCTAAATACTTTATGATAACACACTTCTTTTGAGTTAAAGTTTCCAGAGCTATAATCCATGCCTTCAAGACAATGATATTCCTACTTTCAAGAAAAAGTCAAAACCTTGAAGGAATTATAGCAGGCCCTTCTGCTATCTCTTTTTTTAAATAAGTTGCAAAATCCATGCACAATAATGTAGTTTAATTAGACATTTAATTTTTAACTTTTTAAAATTTGTTAGTTATTATTTGAATTATCCCTTGTAGTTAAGTTTAACTTCAGTTTGTAGATTTCTGCGGTGAGATAAGTTGTTGTAGGGTTTTTCCGGACAATCCGCAGTAGACATTTTTAGGTTGATGTTTCGATTCCGAATCTGGAACCATCATCAAGACAAGTAGTCAATTGGTAAAGCTACAGCTCTGGATTTAAATACAGGTTGGTGAAGTTTTGTAATTAAATTGGCCGACTAGTCCTAGGTTTAAGGAAAGAAAAATTAATACATAAAAGATTAAAATTTGTTTTAAAATTAGGTTAAAATACATGTTTAATAATTCATTATTAATAATTTTAAAAGTTTAAACTTAAAAAGGTTAAAAAGTTCTAAAAATAAGTTGAAATTTCTTTATTTAATTTTAAAAGGTTTAAAATTAGGGTTATTGAAATAGGGCTTAAAATTAGTGTTAAAAATTTTTATTTCCAATTAATTTTTATTTTTTTATTTTTTTTTTGTTTTGTTTTTATATACTAAATTTGAAATAATTTAATTTCTAATATTATTTAAATTTTGATTCTAAATTAATTTATTTTTAAATTGTTAAAATTTTATTTATAATTTATAATTTAAATTATTATTAAAATATTTATAAATTATTTTTAGTTTATTATTAAGTTAATAAAATTATTTATAAATTTTTTGAATTATTAATGAATTATTTATAAGTTATTTATAAGTTATTTATAAGTTATTTAAAAAATTTTACTTTAATTTTAATTTACTTTATTTTAATTTAACTAAGTTAGGCTAAGGTTTAGAGAGATTGGACTTGTCTTTGTTTAGACACTTGATAAGGGGGACCCAACTTTTGCTAACTTCAAAACCACCATCTCTGTTAAGGTTATTGGGATGTTTGATGATCTCTATAGCCTCCCTGAATCTTCTTTTAAAGTAGTGGTTCTCTTGTGCAAGCAAGGAAGTTTCCTCAACACAAATATGATGTTTTGACCTCTCCGAGTGTTCAGCTAGGGCAGAGGTGCAAATACGTTGGTTGCGGATATCAGCCCCATGTTCCCTTAATCTAACCTTAAGGGACCGACCAATTTCTCCAATGTAGTTAAGGCCACATGAACATGTAACCTTATATACACCTTTCTGTTGATGCTCCTCAACCTTGTCTTTAACAGTCCTCATTTTTTGCCTAAT
>LPNX010212724.1:312798-325521 GCA_001517045.1 Pseudotsuga menziesii
ATGAATACCCTGGCTATAAGAGCCTCCAGGATTTGTGATGTTGAACATCTCAAAGAAGAACAAGGCAACCTGATTAGAGTTTTCAAAAACATCGGTTATAAAGAAAATGACATTAGGAGAACCCTTAAAAAACCCCTAGGTAAACTAAAGAACCCCCATCAACGCAAAGACAAAAAGAGGGCTTATCTCCCTTACATTCAAGGCGTCACGGATAAGGTTTCCAAAATCCTAAAATAGAAAGATATCCTTACAGCCTTTAAACCTCTAGTAACCATTAGGCAAAAAATGAGGACTGTTAAAGACAAGGTTGAGGAGCATCAACGGAAAGGTGTATATAAGGTTACATGTTCATGTGGCCTTAACTACATTGGAGAAATTGGTCGGTCCCTTAAGGTTAGATTAAGGGAACATGGGGCTGATATCCGCAACCAACGTATTCGCACCTCTGCCCTAGCTAAACACTCGGAGAGGTCAAAACATCATATTTGTCTTGAGGAAACTTCGTTGCTTGCACAAGAGAACCACTACTTTAAAAGAAGATTCAAGGAGGCTATAGAGATCATCAAACATCCCAATAACCTTAACAGAGATGGTGGTTTTGAAGTTAGCAAAAGTTGGGTCCCCCTTATCAAGTGTCTAAACAAAGACAAGTCCCATCTCTCTAAACCTTAGCCTAACTTAGTTAAATTAAAATAAAGTAAATTAAAATTAAAGTAAAATTTTTTAAATAACTTATAAATAACTTATAAATAATTCATTAATAATTCAAAAAATTTATAAATAATTTTATTAACTTAATAATAAACCAAAAATAATTTATAAATATTTTAATAATAATTTAAATTATAAATTATAAATAAAATTTTAACAATTTAAAAATAAATTAATTTAGAATCAAAATTTAAATTATATTAGAAATTAAATTATTTCAAATTTAGTATATAAAAAAAAAAAATTTAATTGGAAATAAAAAATTTTAACACTAATTTTAAGCCCTATTTTAAGCCCTATTTCAATAACCCTAATTTTAAACCTTTTAAAATTAAATAAAGAAATTTCAACTTATTTTTAGAACTTTTTAACCTTTTTAAGTTTAAACTTTTAAAATTATTAATAATGAATTATTAAACATGTATTTTAACCTAATTTTAAAAGAAATTTTAATCTTTTATGTATTAATTTTTCTTTCCTTAAACCTAGGACTAGTCAGCCAATTTAATTATAAAACTTCACCAACCTGTATTTAAATCCAGAGCTGCAGCTTTACCAATTGACTACTTGTCCTGATGATGGTTCCAGATTTGGAATCGAAACGTCGACCTAAAAATGTCTACTGCGGATTGTCCGGAAAAACCCTACAATAAGTTTAGCTTGTTAAGTTAAATTTAATTTTGTTTTTTTTTAAATATAATATTGTTGCTCCCTGCAAATTTGGGTGAAACCTCTAGCTGTTTCAGACACTCATAGCGGTGTTCCCAACCTTCCAGTGTTCCAAAAACTCGTGCAACATAGAAAAAAGAATATTTTCGTAACTCTAATTTTTCGCAATGCATAAAAATTAAAATATAATACATTGTCATTAGGCTTTGGACCCAGGGTGATAACTGTACCCTAGGTGTTACCAATGGAGAAAAGGGATATAGTTGCAATATTCAAGAGGCGGAATTGGCATTTTTACCAAAATTGGACCCATGATAATGACTCCAAACGTGAGTTTAAAACTAGGGACAACTTCATAAAGAGACCATTATTGTCTAGAAAATAAGTGCCCACTTAGCAACTTGTCCTTGGTTTGACTCTAAGAAATTCTAGAATTGAAAAACCTTTAGCAAATAAATGGATTGCCACTAGTTATTCAACGGAATCAGAAATCCACGTCTGGAGAAATTTCAACAATGACCATAAGCCATTAAACCTGCAAATCATCTTGTGTTTCAAAAAAAAAATACTCTTCCACCTTGATCCATGCAAGGTCAAGACTCAAGCTTTAAAACTAGAACTGATGTTTCCTTATCCAAGTAAAAGGACAATATATGCCCCTTCATGGAGAGCAAGGGAAAATTATTTGAGATTGAACCAACTACAACATTAGCATTACTCAAAGGCTTTCCTAAATGTAAGAGAATAAATTTGAAAGAAATGGTTTCACTTCAAGCATCCTTGTCAAAGTATGAATCTCTCAAAACATCAAAGGATGAGGTTGTCACTCCTTTATGAAAAATATGCATTTTCATAGATATCCAAAGGAAATTGCTCCTTTATATCATGAATAAGATCAGCCAAGAGAAAAATTTTGTCAGTGACAGCAAAATGATACAGGAGAATGTGTCTCTATCTCAGTTGGTGGATGTTGACGGTACAAAGTTATCCCCTATGCAACTGGCAACATTGTGGAGGCTCTCAGAAAGGTTGGACGACCTCCTCCTCTAGGGTTTTGAAAGCTTCCCCCTTTGATAGAGCTACCCAAGGTAAAGTTGTTTCTTTTAACAATACTACTGTACATTCAAAAATGCCCTTGAGTAATGCTAAGGTTGTTGGTTCAATATCACAATTATCCTTCCTCTCTACAAGGGCTCCTATGATAACCTTATACGTGGATAAGGCAATCTTGATTTGGTTTTGAAGCTTGACCTTGCATAAATCAAGGTGGAAAATTATTTTTTGGAACATGGGATGATTTGCATGTTTAATGGCTAATGGTCGTCGCTGAAAAATCTCCAAATATGGATTTGTGATTCCTAGAGTTCTTTTCTAGAGGACCTGATGGTAATCCATAGAGTTGCTAAATATTAACTTTAGCCCTTAGTTTATGGACAAATTCAGTCTACTTATGAAGTCATGGGTGCCTAGTTTCAACTTGCATTTGGATTCATTTTCAGAGATCATGAATATGGTAAGAATTCCCAATATGCCTCTTGAATATTAGGGCCATATATATCTTTTGACCATTGGTAATTCCTTGGGTATATATATTACCCAAGGTACAACAACTAATGAAATAGCATCCACAACATTTTCCTGAGTATGCATACACGTTGATTTGAGAAAAGGACTTCCTGATAAGATTGTAAACCTAAGAAAAAAGAGTTGCATTCATGTAAAGCATATCTTTTATCTAATAGTTGGTCTAAGAGTTTAGTGGGATAACTTATAAGTCTGCAAAATCTATTTATACATCACAATGCAACAAGAGGATGAATACAGATTTTGAGCTTTTGATTGAAGGAATGTTAGATGAACATAGCGCAGAAATGGATTAGTTTCTAATTGGCATAAGACATGTGAAGTCAAAAAGTTTGCATTGTGGTTACATGGAATTCAACTCGGGTCAGGTATGGATGTTGTAGCTAAATCAATGCCAATTGATGCAATAATTTTCCCAAAACATTCCCTTCAATAATTACTCTACCTATAGTGGTATGCCATTGTTTTGTTTGTGTATTCTACAACAATTGAAGGACACAAAAGTTTATATGGAACGCTCTTCGATGGAGTGCTTGGAAAACTAATACCGAAATAAAAAATCACAAGGGTCAAGAATTGTGGGTGAATATGATCTAGAATAGTTTAAAAATGAAATCAAGGAACATGCTATATTGCAGAAATAACACAAACACAATATTGAATCACAATATTAAAATGAAAACCAACTTCTACTAATGAATAAACTAGTAAAAAACACTCCAATGTACATAGCAATACAAAATATAGTTACATATATTGCCGATATATTAGCCGTATCACGTGACAAACCCCTCAGTGATATATCGCCAACAAAAAATAGCAATAAATTCTGATATTTAGAAGTGTCGCGACACATTCAATACCACACGATATTTTGAGTATATATCGCAAGTCGATCGAAAATGTTAGTCTGCCAAGGGAGATACGTCGATATTATCTATTAAGATACCACAAAGGATACTTCCGACAAGGTTTATTAAAGTAATCATGGGCTGAATGAATTCTGCTGAGATATTGGTGCATAGTTTAAGTAAGCCTTCAGTTTAGAACAGGAGGGCCACTATAGTCGTGGTCATACAAGTCACCATGACACCTTTCCACGCGTCTAAACACTGCAATCATTGATTAGAAGTAACCTCCTTGTGTGGAATCGATTGAGAATAACAGGGCATTGTGGAGAAACCTAAGGTAAAGGTAATAGTCATTTCGTTGAACCACAACCATCTATCAAAAGATACTACAGTCGTCACTGCTAGTCTTGAGAGGACGCAACCATAAAAAATTCTTGGTATATCTATGGTGTTTGAGTTTCCAAACTGGTGTCGCTTGAAGACACATAGGGCCACGATCCTACGTAAAAAATTATGAAGATAGTGTTAAACTAAATCCAAGTTAATCGAAGTAATAAACACAAAAAAATATGTGTTAGCACTTGAATAATGTTTAAGAGAAGTGAGATAATAAGCAGATTCATCGTAATTTTCTTTTGAGTACAAAAAGTATAAAAGGAAGTGTTAGGTGGAAATATATAGATCCTTTTTATATTAATGAAATTGTGCTATGTCCTATGTCTACATTAGTACATACTATCTAGATGCTTCATCAGTCATGATGATTCATCTCTTGAGAGACATTTATTTTGATCATTTGATGTGATTTTATATCATTCCATCAGGAAGATATTTAAGTATTTTTAGTTTATAGTCAATATGTGGTCATGATCCACCATTCGACATCTTATGCATCTTATATATTAGGTGTATTTTCATATTTATGTAGTAAGTTAGTAATGTGTTTATTTAATGTTGTTGTTGCTTTAGATGTTAAAAAAAATTGAAAAAAATGGTTTTTTTGTGTGTTTTTTTTAGGCTTTATGACATTTTCCGATATTTTCACCGTTGTTGCCAATAAGTTACATTCCGGACCCTTGGCGATATATTCACCGACACAATATATGTAACTTTACAAATAGCTACAATGGTGGTAGCTTATCTATGAGAAAGATGTGACAACTATGCACTATTAGACTGTGAGTCCTAGACAATCACAAAGTCCAAGATCACATTCTTATTTGTTTTAGATAGGTATCAAAGACTCTTTAGTCTGAAGGGGCCTCATAGATCTATGGTAGTTATCCATGGAATAATGGCATGATAGAACCATGCCACGTGCTAGATTTTCCATGAGAGTCCATTGAAGAGTCAATGATAAAGTGAAGGTGAGGCCATTGAAGAGCCAATGACAAAGTGAAGGCTCTTATGAGTTGTGGACAGGTATCAGAGCCTCTTTGGTCTCAAGGGGCCTTGTAGATCTATCGTAGTTATCCATGAAATAAAGGGCATGATAGAACCATAGTATTTTTTCCATGGGAGGGCATTGAAGAGTCAATAATGAAGTGATTGTGAGGCCATTGAAGAGCCAATGATGAAGTGAACGTGACGCTGTCTACACCAATAAATATGAAAATCCACATCCATCAATGAAATGGTATAAATTCTTTCAATTATTGTTGTTAACAGGTGTAGCTTTTCATATTGCCATTCACATGTGTAATCTATCATAAATTCATTGTGATCAATGTGATGGAGGTTGAATAACTAGTATCCATTTCAGATCTTTATTTTAAATCTGAATCTAGCCTGTTCGGACACTTCTTTGATAGTAGATTTGAGCATCCTCGATCTAATCTGTAAATTCACTATTAGAACTGCTCCATTCAGATTTTGATCCGAGTTTTTTTTAATCCAATCCTGTGGGCATACTCCAAAATTGAAATGTGATTCACATTCAAAATGGTTGTGCATCAAACTCCTGTTTTTTGGGAATCTCTACTTCTCAACATGGTATAAGAGTTTGAGACAAATGATGGATCCCTTGTGTGTATTGCTAATTGCACCAATCTGATACGCCCTACTTCTAAGTGCTTGAAGTTTTGGATTTGGTTTATTGTATAGCTTATAGCACATCTTGTTCAAAAGATTTCGCCCACCCAAAGTGATTTGCACCATCTTTGTTTTGAGTGATTTCCAACAAATTTGCACATCGATTTTCCCTCATTTACTTCTTCTAGAGATATACCTCCATCCCTACTACAGATTTCCAGGATAGGATCTGCTGCTTATCTGAATGGATAGGCCATAATAGTATTGACACGAAGCCAATGATAATTCCAAATCTTAAGATTATGATTGATTTCTCCTGCGGTAGACAAATCAATCAGGTTTTCCATTAAAACCAAAATATCAAAGCAAATATGTCAATTTTCCAGTAAAAGGATTTGTTATTGCAACTGATCAGCAATTTAAACTCTCCACAACAGTGATATGATAGTGCTTTGACATTAAGCGACTGTAGCTTGCAAAGTAGTGGGATGGCCTTGAGTTGTCCTCAGCAGTGACAAAGGAAGCATCCAAATGTTTGCAGAGAAGTCTGTAGTTTGAAATCTGCTAGCAAGGGACGCAATCATCCACCCCTCCTCCAAAGGGGCACCAATAATCTTACAATCTGCTTCAACACACCCTGATCAGATCACAAGACTTTCAAGGATGTAGTCAAAGGATCTACATGCGGGATCAAATGAATATTTCAATGCTTCATGGATTTGCTACTGACAAGTGTCTTCTGTTCATCATTATTGTATTTATCCAACAATATATTTGTCAGTGCTGTTGTAGAATGCAATAAGATTGAGGGAGGATATATACACCGTCTGCTTTTGAAGTCCACTACTAGGTCATGCTTCATAGTTTACAGCCATCACAGTCAGAAAAGCACCAGTTGTAGCTCCTTTTCAAGGATCCTTAGTTCAGGAGATCGGTTCCACGTCCACGTTTTACAATGGTTTACACATAGTTTTACAAAATCATGTGCCAGGGTTCTCATTTTGTTTTTTAAATATTCTTCTTGAGCCCACATGCACCTGGAAAGATAAAAGGGAGGCTCTTAGTAAGAAATGGCATTTCAACAACCCATGCACCCACTAAAGGAGTTGTTACGCTGTACCAGTACCAGCCAGTGTTACAAAAACCGGACCGGAATCGGTAAAACCGGCCAGTCCAACCGGTTTCAGGGCCTCACCAGGTCAAACCAGTGTCTCAAACCGGAAATGACCGGTTCCGTATGGAACCAGCCGGTTTTGACCAGTTTCACCGGTTCCGATTTTGAGTAGTTCCATACATAATTGTACAACACACTTAAAAGGGTAATTTTTAAGTTATTTATTTTTTAAATTAAAAAGTTGGTTGAGTGGGGAAGGTTCTAGTGAAATATGCTCAGTATGGCACAATAACAAGAGCCATTTTTGCAAATCTGTGTATAATGGTTTGAATTCACATGGTTGCACATGAATATATATATATTTTTTCAAAATTTAAGTATTTTCTGTAATTTATGTGGACCGGTTTTTTTCCCAGTTTTGGTCCAGTTCCGGTCCGGTTCCAGTTTTCAAGGTTGGTCGATTCAACCACCGGTTCGGTTTTTGCAACCTTGGTACCAGCTCACTTTTAGATATCTGCCCAGGGAGATGGGTCATTTTTTTCTTCTTCAGGGCCAAGATGGGGGTGTTATCTGCATCTTTTGAGGGATGGTTATGGCCGAACCCCTTGATTTTTCCTTATGAGTACTATGTCTTAGTGGCATTGTTGAATGCCTCATTTTGGGGCTTGTAGCCTTGAGGTTGGTGTCTAGGGCTCCTAGGGGTAGGTCACTAGGTCACATGACCCCCTGCTTGATTTTTACACAGGTGACAATGTTCCACTCAGAGGCGATTGCCTCCTCTTCCAGTCAATGCAAGCACCCCTCCTGGCCTCCTTTTAACACAATGTGCTTTCTCCTTGGGCCCACAGCACTGGTGACATCATCCTAGCTACCAGGTCTTCGAGCATGATTTGAGGGGGGACGTTGAGGGTTTTTTAGCATTGTTCGGGTTAGATGGGGCATGATGTCCCCCCTGCTCACTCCATCCTTCAGAGTGGAGCCATTTGCTCAGTTTAGGCTATTTTCGTTAGTCTTTGGTAACTATGGGGTAAATGCCCCAAGTTACTCATGTCTTAGAATATTTTATATTATTTTATGTTATAATTTCACATTGACATTTTAAGGGGTTGTAGGCCTGGTTATTTGTAAAAACTGAGGTTGTAAGGCTATAAATAAGCCTCCTCACTCATTGTAACATCACAAGACAATGGGATAAAAACATTATGTTCCTCTTTTACCCAAGTTAGGTGTTATGAATATTAAAATGATATATTAGTTATAGACAATAAATTATTAATTATTAAGGTGAAAGGGCGTAACCCTTCACTGTGCATGCTCAATCCCTATAAAAGGCGAGCATCATTGTAATATTTTATCATCTTGTCAATTATATATTATTATTTGTTTAAATATGGATTTTGGGTCCTAGTTTTCTGCACCATCTGGTATCAAAGCATTCGTTCCTCGTCCCTCTCTTCATTTCTCCATTCATTCCACTCCTCCCTTGTCTCTTGCCAATCCACTCGCCCTCGGGGCACTCCACATTCATTCCTTGCTTTCACACACCAGGCATCCTTTCCACCTTTCGCACCTCACAAACTCTCTTCACCTCTCCCCCTCAATCCACTCCATCACTACACCTCTCTGACTAGTCCATTCACCTACGCGTTCCCCACAGCTCGCCCTTTACAATCCCCCGTCACTTCATTCTACATAATCCCTCTGCTGCTATCCTTGCGCCTGCCCACATCTCTTCCTTCGCGTCACCAACTCCCATTCTCACCAGATCTCACCCACACTTCTCGCAGACTGTGCCTCCACCATCCACCTGCTCCACTCCTCGCATGCTCGCTGCCATCACCCTCACACTGCTCCACGCATCTCCCACCGCTTTCCTCTTCCCTCGCTCCAACCTTTGTGTCTCCCCACCTCTCACAACCTCCTCTGCTGCTGCATCACGACCATGTTGATTTTTATGAGCAGCATCGAGAGGCCTTCTCTTCGGAGAATGGGACCACCTGGTCTGGGACCACAGCGAAGACTCAACCCAGTGTTGAGTGACCATTCTGCTGAATGGTAGATATCTGGTATGGGACCATGATATAGACCCAGCTCTGCCTTGGGTAGACTGAGACTCAACCTTGTGTTGAGTAGACATCTGGTCCGAGACCATGATGCAGAGCAGTCTGGGATTGGTAGACTCAACTTAGTTCTGAGTAGCCATTCTCTTGGAGAATGAAGACACTGTAAGCCCTAAACTAGGTATGGGCATGTGTGTGGCACTTTGACCCTTGATCTATGGGCTTGGTGTGCTTCTCCAAGGATTAGCTACCCTTGGTTAAGTTACCCTAGTACCAGATCTAGGTGTCACACAGTGTGTGAGATAAAAGCATTAATAACTCTCTTGGTTTATGATGATGTACTTTTGAAATCAAAAAGGAGCACAGGTAATGACCACAGGGGCATTTGGAAAAAGGCCAAAGTCAAAAGTCAAAATAAATAAAGACTTTTTTACCACAGAAAAATGACCATAAGTGAAAGTCAAAGTAAATAAGGACTTCTTATAAAAGTCAAAGGAAAAATAAAAGGACCCTTTTGGTAAAATTGAAAGTGAAATTAGGAAAAGATTAAAAATATTATTATTTTTTATCTTTCCTAATCTTGTCCACTTACAGGTGAACAAAGGCTATACAAGAAGATCAAGTCTTCTCATTATACACATAAGTTTTGGTGAAGGTGCTATTTTACTGAAGTTTTTCATTGAAGATTGTTTTTGCCTCAGCTAGGGCATCCATCAGCAAACCCTCAGCCAGGGTTTTACCAGCAGATCTATCTTCAGCAAATCTTTTGGAACAGTCATCTTCAGCATTTCATTTTTGGGCAGCGCTCTTCATTTTTCGGGCAGCTGATATTTTTGTGTGGGTAGCCTTGTTCCATTTTTCGGGAGCCAAGTTCTGGGCAGCCCTTTCTTCTCTCTCGGGCTGTCCCTATTCTCCACCCGGGAAGCTTATTGGGGCTTGGCCTCTATTTTCTCTTTTCAACCCTCAGGCACCCCGGGCAGCCTCTCTAAGGCATATCCCTGAGGGTTTAAGCCCTCGGGTAGCCCAAGGGAGGCCCTAGCAAGGCAGTTGTGGCCACAGGCTGCTCAGCAGCAGACCCGGAAGCCTACAGGCTGGCCCCACAGGCTTCGACCTGTGTACACTGCCTTTCGGGCAGAACAACAAGGTTGTCGGGCAACTGGCAGGTTAGCCGGGCACAGGAGAAAGAGGATCAAGTAGGCCGGACAGCAGATCGGGCAACAAACAGTACAACCGGGCAGACAGTCTGGTTTTTCGGGCAGCCTGTAAGTTATTGGGGCAAGGGAGAGAAAAAGGGTATAAACCCTACTTTTCTGAAAAAGCCCAAATTTGGGAAATTTTATATTTCTGGAAATTGTGGTTGCAATTATTAGTCTGATATTTTTCTGATAAATTTTTTGACTGTGGAAAAACCCAGACTTGGAGTTGAGGAACTTTTTGAAGAATTTCTTAAGCCATCTCATTTACGAGATGAGTTATTAATGCTTTTGGGGTTTTTGTCCTTTGAAGGTTTCCCCAATGAAAAATATTGTGTCCATGTGTGCTGATGTGATGAATGTGTTTTCTACTGCACTACTAATTTGTTTAAGTAGATTTACAATTTTTTTAAAAGTTTATGCTAATGCTAAAATTCAACAGACCACTCCACGTTGCTGCTGCCGCTCCACATATAACCTACCAAACATGAAACAATTTTAATATAAAAACAAATATTATAATAAAATTGATATTATTGCATAATATTTAATTTGTAATAATATTTAATTTTGTTAAAAAAATTGTTTTTTATTAAAATTTTATTATTAAAGTTTATAATAAAATAAAAGTATATGATATCATAATAATAGTAATATTATTATTATATATTTTTCTTTTTATTATTTTACCCATATAAAGCCAAAATTGGGTCCAATTATTCACCACCACACCTAAGAAGCATGACGACGGAGTTAAAAGCCCAAATTGCGAAAATAGATAAGGGCATCCAAGATTTCAAGGAAATGATCACCAAGGGCTAGGAAGCACTTAAGAAGGAAATCAGGTATGAAGTCATTCAAGTAATTGAGCAGAAAATGGACGGCAAGTTCGACATTATGAGCAAGGAACTAAAAATGTTGGTCCTAAAATTCACTGAGACCCATAAAGATATGAAGGTGATATTACAAAAAATGCAGGGCAGTAAAGACAAAAAACATGAAAAACATGGTTCAAATATGTCGATCACTTCATCTCGCAACTCTGAGTCACTAGCATAGAGACCAGAAGGTACTCAATATCAGTCATTCATAATGTACCCGCCTAGAGAAAAAATAGAAATGACAAAATATAACGGAGGGGAAGATCAATGCGTTGCCTAGTTGAATAAAGCAGAGGAGTGCTTCGACATATACAACATTACAATGGACGAATAAAAGGTCAAGTATGCATCAATGCACCTCGAAGGATATGCCTACAATTGGTATATGTGGTGGAAGGGAGACAATTTCTCATACACCTGGAATTTGTTCAAGAACAACTTCTTAAAAAGGTTTCAAGGAATCACAGAGGACGAATTCTTCTCAAAGCTTACCAGATTGCAACAAAGGGTAAGCGTCGAAGAGTTTACGCATCAGTGGGAATCCCTCACTACCAGAGTGTTTGGAATATCCGAAAAACAACGATTAGAAGCCTACTTGGGAGGCCTAAAGCCATTTAAAAATGCATGACATACCAAATGTCGAGGTGGCAAGACGAAAAACAAAAGCAGCCAAAGCCAAATTTGAGAATTTCCAAGCAAATAATGGGAATTCATACTAACAAAAGAGCATGCATTCGACAATAGATGCAGATAAAACCAAGTACATTCCACCACCTAGAAGAGACAATAGAAAGAGCCTGGAAAATCAACGAATGAAAGAAGGAAAATGTTGACGATGCAAAGACAAGTGGAATCCTAAACACAAGTGTCGTCCGGAGGACAATTCAAAAAAATTATACACTTGTGAGGCAAAAGAGAATAGTGAATCAGAAGAAGAAGAAGAATCAGAAAGTGAAGAAGAGACTACCACAAATATTGCAGTCGAACTCGACGACACACCCAAAACATCCTTGGCAGCCATGACTGGTATTAGCCAACCACAAACACTAAAGCTAAAAGGGCATATAAAAAATGAGAATGTTACAGTACTAGTAGATACTGGAAGCACCCACAATTTCATCGACATAGAGGTTGCAAGAAAACTCAAGTTATTCGTGCACCCAGTTCCAGACATGAAGGTAATGGTCGCTAATGGCAAGAAAATTGGAAAAGTTGGAGGTGAAACTTCAACTACAGGACTTTAAGTTAGAATCAGAACGCTACACCTTACCATTAGGAGGGGTAGATATTGTTTTGGGAGTCCAATGGTTACAAACGTTGGGCACCAACTCAGTTAATCACCAAAAACACTTCATCAAATTCAAATGGCAAGGACAAGAGTATAAACTGTATGGTTTCCAACCACCCAAGACACAAGTAGTCTCATCTCAACACATGGAAAAACTCATTCGAAAAGGATCTTCAGCTTATGTGATCCAATGTCATCAAATGGAAGGAAAAGACACGGAACAAGATGAGTCCCAAGAAGGAGAAATGTAATGTCCCCTTCCTTTTAGGCCTTGAGGCCCATACCGCTAACCCATGTGATTCCTGTGGGTTCGAGCGGTTACTGAGAGCTAGGGGATCAGA
>LPNX010212736.1:2027-33234 GCA_001517045.1 Pseudotsuga menziesii
TACGTTTTGAGCATGATTCGCTACTCCTTTTGCAATGACTCTACCACTTGAGATTTCTGTGATCTCAACTTCATTGAGGGAGAATATGACTTTCTTAGGAGACCCAGTGTGGGTCATCTGGTACACTGATAGAAGGTTGGAGGCGAGACCAGGGACATACAGCACATTGTTGAAGTTACCATGATCAAGATCTATCCTTCCTTTGCCTTTACTTTCAGTGAGAGAGTCATCTCCCAGTACAATAGATGGTCCTTTCGACATATCCAGTGAGGAGAAGGCCTCCTTAGTCGAAACCATGTGTCTTGAAGCTCCAGAATCTATGATAAAACTGGGTGAGCTTGATGTGCCAGCAACTAGACCATGAACTCTCTCTCTCTCATCGAAACTTGATCCTCCTTCTCTCTTTTTTGAGCTTTCTGGAAGGGAGATGTCATTCTTCTCCAGGAGATTGGTCAGCATATCAATATGCTTTTTCATACAAGAGCTTTCAGTGTGATTGCCCTTTGAACAGTATGAGCACTTGTTCATTTCACCTTTGTTTTTCTTCTTCTGGGTATTTTTCTTGGGACCTTGTTGATCCTTTGGAGACTGCTTCTTGTCTCTTCTTTACTCAGGTGGATTTTTAGCTTTCTTTTTGCTTTTTGAATCCACCTTTGAATCTCCAGCAATCAATGCTTGATCTTTGGATGGTTTGATGGTGCCCATCATCACCAGCTTGTCTTGTTCTTGTGTGAGAGATTCCATGAAATCTGCAAGGCTAGGCATCTTCCAGGTTCGAGCTATGAGTTTTGTGGCATAGAAGGTCGAAAAAAAGACTGAATAGTCAGGTCCTAGCTTCGAGAGGATGGCCAATACGAGCTGATCATCTTTCTTTTCGATACCACACTGCTTCAGCTGCAAAACTAGTGCTTTGAACTTGGAGAAATATAGCTGCAGGGATTCAAAGCTACTGGGACTTAGAGAAATCAGCTCATTTTTTATCTGATGTCCCCTCATCTCATCTATCTTTCCAAAAAGATCAGAAATATTCTCCCATAATTTATCTAGTGAAGTTAATCCATCAAGATGGAAAAGGAGGTCTCGGGAAATACTAAGACATAGGAGGCCATAGGCCTCATCTCTCCGATTGTGCCATTTGATCTTCTCTGCAACAGCATTAGGCTCTGATTCTGTTTCCATAGTCACCCTGTAGAGGCCTTTCACTCTCAACAGTATCTCCATCTCTGCTTTCCATTCAAATAAATTGAAAGAAGTCAAGATAGTTTTCTGTGATTGATCCATAGCTCTAGAAAATCTGTCTCGGCTGTCAGTAGAAGGCTACCAGTCTTGATGTCAAACCTGCAAAACAATTTTTGAAGGAGAGTAACAACCTACAATGGCTCTGATACCATGTAGAAATTCATGCCAGCAATAGATTAATTTTACCCACAACAATTATCAATTGATCATGCAAAATTGCTAACAATGGAGACTGAATATGGAGCTGTAACACAAAATTATAATAACTGAGTGTACAATATCCAACCCTGTAATAACATAGGTTTCTGAATATATAGAATACATCAAGAGATTGAATGCATAAGGAGGCATCCAAAACTAGAATAAAGCAGGCTTACCCAAAATAGGCAAATCCCCCATAGGTGTAAAAAGCTGATCCCAAATCTATCATGAGGCTCACGAATTGGCAAGGGTGCATGGGCAAGATAATGAGTGGTGTAATGGCAGCTCATACATGCTTTTGCATGGAGGAAAAAGTGGAGGATGAAAGGGGCAAAAAACAAGTTCACCTCACCTAGTCTTGCTTTCCTATGTGCCTTAAAACACTGAAAAAGCAGGCAATAAAGCAGAAAAAATAGAAGGGCACCTAGGAGGCCAGGAATAAAGCAGATTTGATTCCTAAGGCTTTCCCAAGCGCTACATGAGTCAAATATGGCAAGTTTGACCTCTATGGATAGGTAATTAGCAACTTGCACATGGTGGGACTCATGAACTAGGCAAATAAGACAAAAATAAATGAATTAATGTCTAAGTGGGTAATAATATGGGTTTGATTATTCTAACAAGCCTTGAGGTTGAGGATATTTATTTCATTACAGAACTGTCCCAAATAGGGGAAGTGGTAAACTTGTGAGCTTATGGGATAGAAGGCGGATTGACCATAGAGGAGTACATTGGCGTTTATTACCTCCCAGATATAGAAAAGGTTGGGAGTCAAATCCCAACAAACTCGATCCATAACCTAGGCTTAAAGTCCATACTGTTGGCACTTGGAAAGATAACAAGGTTGGCATCCCTCCACCAAGATTCAAGGCCTTTGATATTCTAAGCAGTGGAGTATATGCAGCCTACTATATATGATTGGAGTACCTCACTATTGAGTAATATGAAGCAACAACTTACAAATGACAATATGGGAAGGATAAGGAACTTCCGTTACGGAAGCATATTGAGTACTTTATTTTTTGAGCATGTGATGGGGATAAGCCCATGAGTTGAGATTGCCCCCCATGGTGCTTGGGATCTGGTTCAGCTATGCTGGGAAAATTTCATGCAGAGACTAGGATGGGGGTGAGTGGCCAACCCCTACCAAGGAGACTTCTTCCTCTGGTAGCGTCAGTAAATCATCGCCATAGATGACTAACCCTATGAGGGGATAGACTTCCATGGAGACCTAGACATGCCCATTCCACCAGGCTCTACATATGGGGAGATAGGTAACGAATCCTGACTCAAATTTTTCTTTTGATTTTTTTTTTTTGTGTTTTTTGATATATGGAATCAAAAAGACATGTTTTTGGCGTGATGACATATAGTGATACTCGGTCATGTACATGCATAAGTGGGACCACGAAGGCCAGATGGATTCCCTCGTCATCGAAGGAGGGGAAGAGGAGACAATATCATGGGGTGTGGTATGGAAATTTAACCCAAGAGATAGAACAATAACACTCACAAAATTGCTAATCAAACATGCAAAATTCACACCAAACGAGACTGAAATTGGAGCATAACACTAATATGTATTGAGTAAGTGTAAAATATCCAACCTTATGAAGTAATAGGCTTCTAAAATATATAATTACATGAGAGGTTCTAATGCATAAGGATTCTATTCGAAATAGTCAAAAATCAAGCTTACCAAAACTAGTCAAACCCCCCATAGGTGCATAAAGCAGTTTCCAATTCTATGAAGATGCTCACAAATTTGCTAATTCAAGTGGGAAAGATAAATAGGGATGGAAATACAACTCATACATGCTTTTAATTGGAGAAAAAGAGGTAGGATGATGTGGTAAAAAAACAAAGCAGTTACACCTAGACTAGCTTTTCCTTTTTCCGTAAAACAGCTGTAAAGCAAGGCAGCTTTCAGGAAAAAGTAGATATGCACTTTAAGGAACCAAGAATAAATCAGACTTGCTAAAATTGGTTTCCAATATGTTTCCCAAGTGCTTCATAACTCGGTTTTAGCAAGTGTTGACTTCTAGAACATGTGGAAGGCAACTAGCATAGAATGGAATCTAGGAATCTAGGTAATAAAACAAAAATGATTAATTAATGTAAAATGTAGGTAACTATGGGTTGATTATTATAAAACCCCCCCTTAATCTTGAATTTATGATTAAATATTAGAAAACTATAGGGCCTAGAAATAAGGCTTAGTCACCCTTTACATATTGCTTGTCCATTCACCCAAGGAAAGAGGGAAAAACCTAGTGGGAAAAATCCTCCCTTAAACATGGACATGAAACAAAATTTGGAAATCTTGTAATCAATGATAATTCATAGCATTATCAAAAATCCCCAATAGTGATTTGATATTGCTGAAGGTCTTCTCACAAAAAACTTTGGAGAATATGTTTGCTACTTGTTTTGAAGATGCACAGAAGAGTAGAACAATGGTACCATCATGCACAAGCTTCCTGATGTAGTGCATATGGATCTCAATGTGCTTGGTTTTCTGTCTTTGAATTGGATCATTGCATATTTGAATGGTGCTTTGATTATCACAGTAGTTAATAGTTGAAAACTCTGATTCAAAGCCACATTCTCCAAGTATCCCCTACAACCACAAACATTGAGTTGTTGCATTTACAACTCCTCTATACTCTGCTTCTATAGATGAGAATGATATGGCACTCTGCTTCTTGCTTGACCAGCTGATTGGCCCTTCTACAAGAATGAACACATATCCTGATGTATACTTTCGATCGGTGTTGTCACCTTCCCAATCCCTATCAGTAAAACCAATCAAATCAAGATCAGATTTTGCTTTCTAGAAGATCCCATGAGTTCTTGTTCCTTGAACAAAGTTTAGGATCCTCTTGGCTCATCTCCAGTGGATCTCATGAGGCTGATCCATGTATCTCAAAGCCACACTAACTACATAATATAAATCAGGTCGATTGTGTGTAATATAAATCAAACACCTAATCAACTACCTATACAATGTATTATTTACCATAGGAGAAGAACCTGCTTCTTCAAGCTTAACTCCTGAAAGGAATGGAGTCTTGCTTGGCTTGCAATATTTCATGTTGAACTTGATGAGAAAATATGAATCATAGTTGTACTGATGTGCTTTGATTCCATGCTAGGATTGAGCAATTTCAAGTCCCAAGAATTGGCTCAACAATCCCAAATCTGTCATAGAAAATGCATGGTTCATTGCATCCTTCAAGGAGGAAATCTCTTTCTTTGAACTTCCTATAATCAATAGGTCATCCACATACAAAATAATAATCATCAAAGAACCATGAATCAGCTTCAAATATACATTAGGATCATACTTGAATTGAACAAAACTCAGTGACAGCAGAAAGCCATCAATCTTGGCATACCAAGCCCTGGGGGCTTGCTTGAGCCCATACAATGATTTCTTTAACCTGCACACTAAATATGGATTAGAAACAAACCCTTTAGGTTTCTGCATGTAAATATCTTCAGTGAGATGTCCATTTAGTAAGGCACACTTCACATCCATGTAATGTACTTCCCACTACTTCGAAGTTGCAATGGCTAGAGATAGCCTTATGGAGTCCATATTTTCCACAGGTGAAAAGGATTCATTGTAGTAAATACCATGTACTTGTGAGTAACCCTTGGCTACAAATATTTTCTTATATTTCAAATTTGAACCATCAGCAGCAAACTTAGTCTTGAAGACCCACTTACATTGAACTAGCTTCCTCCCTAGGGGAAGATCAACCAGTTCCCAAGTGTTGTTCTTCTGGAGCGAGTTGAATTATTCTTGCATGGATGTTTTCCATATTGTATCATGTGATGCATATTAATATGTCTATGGATATTATTCAACCACCATATATCACTTCTCATCAAATATAGGATCTTTCACACAAAGGGAACTCTCAAATTGAGATCTAGTCCTCCTAGTGTCATTAGGATTTCTAGCTAGTTCCCCAGCTACATGAATGGTCTTTTCTGACCATTTTGGTCTTGTAGGACTATTAGTATCTGAAATAAAATCATAATTATCATAAATATAAGAATCATCAAACTCATTAGTCTCTTCACTTACAATCAATGGTTCTGGTGATGAAGAGGACTCTCCAACTTCAACTGCTGCTAAAGGCTCTTCTTCGAACTGAACACTTATTTCAATGAAAGATTTGTTAGTGCTCAATTTGATCAGATTGTACCCTTTTGAATATTCAAAATACCAAACAAATAGGCACACTTGTCTTTGGGGTTGCAAATCCTTCCTCTTTTCAGTTGGAATTCTAGCCCAAGCCCTTGAGCCAAAAATCTTGAAATGGGTCACGTCTGGCTTGTGCCCACTCCAAGATTCAAAAGGAGTAATAACATAAATTTGCTTATGAGGCACCCTATTCTAGATGTAGGATGCATAATTTATAGCCTCAACACAAAAATTTGGTGGCAAATTCTTAGCCTCCATCATGCAGGTTGCCATCTCTTTCAGTGATCTGTTCTTTCTCTCAGCAACACCATTTTGTTGTGGTGTGTAAGGGATCGAATGCTGCATATGGATACCTGAATCTTTGCAATAATGAATGAACTCATACTTGACATACTCACCACCATTTTCAAATTTGAGGAACCTGAGTTTCCTCCCATACCGGTTTTCAACCAAGGCTCTAAAGACTTTGAAGAGGTCAAAAACTTCAGACTTATGCTTTAGGAAGTGAACCTAACAATACCTGGAAAAGTCATATATGAAGGTGAGTGCATATTTTTCTTGACTCATGGACATATGAGGGAATGGACCAGAAATGTCACTATGGATTAACTCAAGAGGTGCAGAGGTTCTCTCATGACTATCTCTCTCATACTTGTGCTCTGGGTGTTTTCCTAGGATACAACCTTGATAGACTCCCTTTGAAAACTTGATCTTTGGTAACCCTATGACCATATATTTTTCACTCAAATTAGAAAGACACTTGTAGTTAATATGGAGAAATATTTCATGTCAAAGATTGCTTTCTTGATTATCATGAATCAGAAGAGAAGAGGGGTTTGAGTAGGGTAGAAAATGGGAAAACTTGTATATCTTCGAAGTGTGATCAACAACACCTTTTGCTATGACTTTACCATTTGAAATCTCAGTGGTTTCAACATCATCAGGGGAGAATATGACCTTCTTTAGAGACCCAGTATGAGTCATCTGATACACTCACAATATATTAGAGGAAAGATCTGGAACATACAACACATTATTGAAATTACCATGGTCAAGATCAATCCTACCCTTCCCCAAATTGTCAATGAGAGAGTCATCTCCCAAAACTATTAGTGGACCTTTCGACATGTCAAGAGAGGAGAATGTCTCCTTTGTCGAAACCATATGTCTAGAAGCTCTAGAATATATGATGAAGCCAAGTGAGCTTGATGTGCCAACAACCAAGGCATGTACTCTCTCTCTATCTTCTAAATTTGATCCTCCTTCCCTCTTCTTTGAGAAATCAAGAAGGGAGATGTTATTCTTCTTCGAGAGTTGGGCCAACATGTCAATTTTCTTCTTCATAAAAGAGTTCTTAGGATGATAACCCTTACTGCAGTATGTGCACTTGCTCATTTCTCCTTTATTATTCTTCTTCTGGGAGTTCTTCTTGGAGCCTTGGGGATCCTCTTGAGACTTTGACTTGTCTCTCTTTTGCTCAGGTGGATTTTTAGCTTTTTTCTTGCCTTTTGAATCCACCCTTGAATATCCAACAACCAAATATTATTCTTTGGAAGGTTTGATGTTGCCCATCATCACCAACTTATCTTACTCCTGTGTGAGGGATTCCATGAAATTTGCAAGCTTAGGCATATTCCAGGCTCGTACTATCAAATTGGTGGCATGGAAGGTCAAAAAAAACACTGAATTATCAGGACCAAGCTTAGAGATTATTTCCAAGACTAGTTTCTCTTCATTATTTTTTATCCCACACTGTTTAGCTACAAAACAAGGGACTTAAACTTGGAAAAGTAGAGTTGCAATGATTCGAAGCTACTGGGACTCAAGGAGATCATCTCATTATCAATTTAATGTCCTCTCATCTCATCTGTCATTCCAAAAATATATACAATATTCTCCCACACTTCATTAGTTGATGTCAATCCATCAAGATGGAATAGGAGGTCTCTTGAAATGCTCATACACAAAAGACCATAGGCCTCATCCCTCCTATTGTGCCATTTAATTTTCTCTGTAGCTGCATTGGGATCTGCATCAGTTTCCATGGTCACCCTATAGAGACCTTTCGCTCTCAAAAATATCTCCATATCATCTTTCCACTTAAATAAATTGAATGGAGTCAAGATGATCGTATGAGATTGGTCCATAGCTCAGCAACTATGCCCTCCAGTCAGCAAAATGTGCTCCCAGTCAAGATTTTGAACCTGCAATAGCAATATGGAAGGATATAAATTGATCTACAAAGGTTCTGATACCATGTGGAAATTGAACCCAAAGGATAAAAAAATAACACTCACAAAATTGCTAATCAAACATGCAAAATTCACACCAAAGGAGACTGAAATTGGAGCATAACACTAATCTGTATTTAGTAAGTGTACAATAGACAACCTTATGAAGTAATAGGATGCTCAAATATATAATTATATGAGAGTTTTTCATGCATAAGGATTCTATTCTAAATAGTAAAAAATCAGGCTTACCAAAACTAGTCAAATCCCCCATAGGTGCATAAAGCAGTTTCCAAATCTATGAAGATGCTCACGAATTTGGTAAGTCAAGTGGGAAAGATAAATAGGGATGGAAAGACAAATAATACATGATTTTAATTGGAGAAAAAGAGGGAGTATTATGTGGGAAAAAAACAAAGCAGTTACACCTAGACTAGCTTTTAAGTTTTTCCTTAAAACAACTGTAAAGCAAGGCAACTTTCAGGAAAAAGAAGATATGCACGTTAAAAAACCAAGAATAAAGTAGAATTTCTAAAATTGGTTTCCAGGATGTTTCCCAAGTGCTCCATGACTCATTTTTAGCATGTGTTGACTTCTAGGACATGTGGAAGGCAACTAGCATAGAATGGAATCTAGGAATCTAGGTAATAAGACAAAAATAATTAATTCATGTCAAATGTAGGTAAATATGGGTTGATTATTATAACATGTGGATGCGGAGCGTATGCTACAAAGCATTCACATGAACTTTGTTCGATTGACACATATAGTTCCCATGGCACAAGTCGAAGACTTGCCTAAGGCCATGCAGTGCCAGGTGGTGGGTGTGCCACACACATGGGTGCATTTGTTTCATCGGCTAGCTAGAGCCATAGTGTGCTACCATGATCAACACCCACCTCCTCCCGAGGATTAGAGACTTGGGTCTACTTTTTGTTGTATGATTGTGTAGTATATTTTGGTGGCTCGGTAGCCCCATTTTTGTATATGACACTTATGTATTATGAAACCACATTTTGGACATATATTTTAATGAAAAATACCTATGATGATTGGTTATTATTTTATTTACATGTGTAAATGTGTTTGTGAATTATGCTTTATCATCTGTGAAACAAATGCCAATCTAGTACATAGTTAGCATATGAATCAGCAACTTGATTAAAATTTCTTGTAATATGGATGTATGTTATGCTCTCAAATTGTCATTCTAGCAAGTTGACACACAAGAACCTTCATAACAAATTTGGATCGCTAACATGATACAAGCCATTAAGTTGTGAGACCGCTAACTGTGAATCAAGACGTACCTCAAGAGAGTGAATACCATGTGAAATGGCATCACACAATAACTCAATAACAGCACTATACTTTGCAACATTTTTTTATGAAGGTCATAGACAAACACCTCCTGAAGATAACACTTGACCCATAGGAGTATAAATCACCCAAGCAGCTGAAGCTCAGTTTTGAGTGTGGCGGCTAGCACCATCAGCAAATCCTACATAAACCGAAGACTCTGTCGACATCTGCCACATCAAATGGAAGCTATTCAACAAAATCGATCACCACAAGTAGAACAAAAATAATCTATGCAAATGTACAATAATATACAACAAATTAGCCTCAGCTGAGAATCATGCATAGTAATTCTTAAAATAGATCCCATTTCTAGGCTCCGCTGAGGCTATCCCTTCATAATCGACTAACTTGGTGCCACCTTTCTCTAATAATTGCTCTACCATGTAAGAACCATGCCACATAGGGTTAAAATTTCCTACCCCAAAATGGTTCCTTAGCTTGGTCCCACAAAGGGCCCAAGTCACCTTCACTAAAACTCCTAGGATGGATAGAATTAGCATACTAGACCTTAACGCGATGCTTGTTAATCTCAAGAGCCACTAAAGAATCTCTAAACACTGCTCATCAAGTTGCTCCAAGTGTACCAAATGCTCTTCCAATGCAGAAGTCTCTGGTAAAAGCTCCATGGATCGTTCCCTGCTTCTTATCCACCGAAATGGGGTTTGGCACCCACTCTTTCAAGGGAACGGGATAGATGAAGCCAACTTTGAGATACTTCTCTATCTATGCCTTAATATCGAGTGCTTTCCTAGGATTCATTGCATGAAATCGTTGTTAAACAGGCTTAGCATCCGGATAGGTTTTATTTCATGCTCAACAATGCGAGGGTCAATTCCTGAAATTTCTTCATACAACCAAGCGAACACATCTTGAAATTATTTAAAAATCTTGGTGTATTCACTAATCTCATCAAGGGAACAATCTGCCCCAATGTACATGTTTTCAATCTTTCCAGGAATGCAAGAAATATTGTTAGGCATAGTTGGTAACAAGTTATCCATGTTCCCTTCAGCATACTTTCTAGGAGATCCTAATGGGACCACGAGCCTACCAATTTTCTCGCTAAATATCTCCTTAAAGTCATCACACTCAATATCATCAAGCTTAGGAAGAAAATGAGATCTATGATGCAACTCTCTCCAAGGTTGTTCTAGCCCAGACATAGCCTCGAGAATAGCCTCGTCCAATGGAAAGATGTCGTTGAGGTAGTCATGTGAGTGAGATGACACCATTGCCCAAGAAGGCAGTGGATAAGGGTCCTCCACCTTCGTTCACGAAGAGGAAGGACTAGACTCCACAACATAATCAAGATTAGCTTGATAAGACACCATAGTTGTAGACAACAACATGTCTATCTTGGCAGGTATAGAATATTCACTTGAAGTACTCAGAGAAGGAAGAGTCCAAGGATCCTACATATGCAAATTGTGAAAAGGAACTGAACTCAACGATGTTGAAGCCTTACCAAGGCTAGAACCAATCATAATAATGGGTGCGGCACAACTAAAAGTTCCCATTAATGAAAGATACAGGCCCACCCCAATATTCTCAGTTGTTGGCTGAGAATGATCGATAACTGGGATAGAAGCTCTCACTAATGCTTTCGAACTAGAATTATCAAAGGATCTTTGATCGATCATCACAATATTCCCATCCAAAGGAAAATAAACCACCTGGAACAGTGATGATGTGACCACTTGCATGCTATAAATCCAGTTCCTACCCAGTAAAATATTATAGTCGAGGGGCGCATCATGGCACCTCAACCTTGATCACAATGGTCTTCCCTCCCAATTGGACCTCGAGGGAAGGATGAATGTCGTACGGCCAAGAAGATATTCCATCAAATGTAGTCAACATGGTTCCCAACTTAGAAAATGTAGGAGAACCCAACCCCTTCCAACAAGACAAAGACATCATAGAAGTCGTAGCTCCTTCATCAATCATTGTGCACTTGATGGTGTTGTTTAGACACTCTACATCAACCAAAAGGGACACATAGTAAGGAAAGAAAGGGTGGACTCCATGATTTTCAAATTTGATCACTAAAGGAGAGCTTCCATCAGCCACCCCAAGAGTATACAACAAGGCTTTCCTTTACGAAGGAAAAGTCTAAAGAAATTCTAAAGAAGACATTGCACAAGGAGTCTGGCCCAAATCCTTAGAAATAGAATAGTTCTGGGCGGCTCAGGAATTAGGATTGTGCCCTGAATGCTTTAAGAATCCCTTAGAAATGTGAGGTGTAGCTTCAGGCTTATCACTATGTTTTTCAATACGCAAATGAATCTCAGGTGGAGCAGGTTCTTTCCCTAGGTCCGATTGCGACGTACCATAATCCTTAGAACGTGTCACAACATTTTTGGCAAACATCATATCAATGCAACCATGGCCACTAATAGTTTTCGGTGGGTTTGGAGTGCCACTAGAAGCACTACCATGATACACGGTCCTCGATTTCATATTCTAGTTTTGTGGTAAAGGATTTACTAACACAGCTTGGCTCTATGCAATGAACTTCGAGGCATCTTCTATCCGAGGGCACAAGTGAGTGAGGTGATCATCCCCACAAAGATTACAAGGAAATTTAACCGTACGCTTAGGTTTATTATCCCCCCTAACATTATTTTTGTTCTTGTCATTATTATCATTTTCACTCCTATTCCCACCCTTTCGATTGTTTTTACCTTTCTTTTTATTCCATCCAGGTTACTGGTTACCTTTCTAGTTCAAAAATTGCACTGAAAGTACATCTGCCATTTGGGTAGGATGAAATGAAGCCACATCTTGTCCCAACGTGGGATGGTTAATAGAAAAGTTATTCATTTGGTTTGTAACCGAGCTTGCCAGCTTAGCACTTTTGGAGCCAACAATGCCATCAGCATGTGCCCCAGGTTTAAACTTAGGGTCGAAATTGGATCTAGGTGCGTTCGGTATGATCTCATATAAGATCCCAGACTGAGCATAAATCAAATCCAACTGCTAAGCTCTAAATATAGCTTATTCCTCATTATCCACTCCAAATGTGGAAACATCATTCACTATGTAAGGCAAGAAAGAATTTAGGAACCATTCCAAAATGAACTCTAGTGGAATGAAGGCCTTAATCAATCTCTTCCGTTTATGCCACTCTTGAATGTGATCAGAGATATGGGTGGATTTGTATTGCTGAAATGTTGACAAGAGTTCAGTACCGACATCGTAATGCATGGGTAGCTAAAAGGGATTAAGGAAGGTCATATCTAGGTCATTAAACGATGTATAAGTCCCCCCCAGGAAACTATATGTACCACTTTGCCACAGGCTCCATGAGGGTGCATTGAAATAGCCTTAAACAAACTGAATCATGATTCAAGGAGTTCAAAGAGTACCAAACATGGAATTTCATGACGTGTTCACCAGGGTCTTCATGAGCCTTACCTTCAAACTTTGGAATGTCCGAAGGAATCTTGGAGGGAACGACTGGCCATGCCAGGTCATGAGAAACTGGATCATTTGTCAATATTGACAAGTCAGGTAAATTCAATGTTGCAAGGAAAGGGAGCCTAGGATGAGCCATTTGGTTCCATGCTCCCTAATAAGGCTGTTTCACATAGGATTGATTCTTATAGACACCATGGCCTTGTCCAGTGGGATAGTAACCTCTTCCCATTTGACCCATATAGCTGGGTTGCTTATTGTAGTTTGGAGTACCTTGAGTCTAGGGTGCTATGAACCCATAGTTAGGATACCGATAAGCAGGTTGATACCTGAACCCATAAGGTGTATAATTTTGTCCATAAGATGCTCCATAGAATAGTCCATATGACTATCCATAAGATGGCACATACCCGACTGACACATAATGAGGAACATAGCCTTATGACACTACGATGTGAGAATATGTCGGACGAACATGACTAATAGTATAACTCCGGCCTGAAGGACCATGTGATTTAGGAGGAGGATGTGTCGTCAAAAGTGCATTTGAAGGAACCGATGTTGAAGATGATGGAACATGGTAAGGGATGTAACTTGTGCCCCCAATATTCACATGTTTAGGATTAATACCCTGAACGAGAACATAAGTGCTAGGCCTAGGATGCGTGTGTGAAGGTCCTCCCACCGTAGGGATGGAAGGTGCAATATGACTAGTACTACCAAACCTCTCCGCATGGAAAGGAATGGAAGTGCCCCCAGGTGCAACACAAGATCAACACCCGATCCAACATTGGGTGTCGGATCACTCTCAGGAAGTGGGTGCATGGTGAGTCTCATCACTCGGATTATGTGACCATTACCGACGGTCTGCATGTATGTAGTCTGGAAATTGTGATAAATATTCATGTAATGCTCTAGCCACATGGTGGCCGAATCCAACCAGAGTCCCATACATTCTCTAAGGTTCAACCTCCCATACAGGAGGTGGAGAAGTGAGATGCCCCGAAATCTCAAACCCATGGTGACTCATGGTGAGATGTGTGTGTGAATCAAAGTGAGAATTAGTCCACCCAGACTGTCTAGTTCTCTCCCCCAAAGGGGAGGAGACATAGAAGGTGTAATTCCTGCTAAATGACAAGAATGATGGATTGTTGCACCCAAGTCCACTATGAATCAACAAAATAGAAAGACTCAATATAGCTACGCAACCCTAAGAAATATAGGAGTGTGCTCTATGTACGCTAGATTGCTTAGGGTTTGGATATGTGAGCTCCTGAATGTTGCATGTATACCTCCCCTTGGAGAGGATTGAGACTCCCATACACTACAAGCGGAGGTTCGTAACCAATTATAGTGGCCCTCAGTTTCAATGCGTAAAGTGACTATGCTATATGACCCCTACTTGGCTAGGACACCTACAGAATAACCTCTGCAAGTACCCCCTTGCGATACCTAGGTAAGGTAACTAAGGTCACCCCAATATAATCAATGCTTAGGAGAATAGGCGAAGTCAGGATCAACCGTATGGGTAGGGTAGCAAATCCCAAAGCTCGAAAGCACCGACCGATACCTCAAAATCCCCTAGATATGAATATGATCCTGGAAATATCTTATGTGCTCACAAAAAGTGACCAAGGGATATCCCAATCACAATCATATGCGTTGCCTCATTCTTGACTCCTGTATAAGAGGAGCTTCCTGAGAAACACTAATCATACCAAGGATTTCTCTCTCTCACCTGGACAAACACCTAATTGTTTGTGTTTAGTAGTCTTGGAGAATTGACTCACAATGAACTATTCCAAGACTCTAAATCCTAGTCTTGTTGGTGAACTCTATAAAAGAAAAATGTGTATTTAATTTTAATTAAGCATTGATTTTAATGGTTATGATTACTCAAAGGGAAATGGCCATGCAACTAATGATATTATGACTCAACAGTGAAATAAATGTGGACACCTAACAAATAATTCCAAGTGCAATTTTGTAGAATGAAAAATAGGGTATGCCACTACATGAGATGCAAGTTTTTTCCTTCAAATGAGAATGCAATCATTCCTAAATGAAAACTTGAATATAATTCAATAAGCAACTCTAATTCAAGTACCATGCAAGTGCAAAAATGCAAGGATGCATAAGTATGCAAAAGAAAAATATTTTTGTATTTTTTGAAATAAATGAGATATATAAGGCAATAACAGACCCTACAACTCTCAAACCCTGCAACCACTCACAAAAAAATCCAATCAAGGAACCAAGATAAAAGAGACCTAATTCACTAATCCCAAAACAAAAAATCAAGAAAAAAATGACAAGAACAAAATCTAATTAAAAATAAATCAAAAGGGGTCTCTGGTCAGAAACATAGGCTGTATATAGACACCAACAACACTCAAGAAGACTCAACAATCATCAAAACTCACCCAGCAACACTCAATCTCCCAAATAAAGATCAAAATGAAATCATACGTGATTTTTTGCAATAAACCAGTGTACATACGTGGGAATTCAGGAGAAAACCGCATGTATACGCAATTGTGTAGAAAATAGTAATGTATAGGAAGAAAAAGAGGGCAAAATGATAATCCAAGGTCAAATTACTCCTACATGACACTTCTGGGAAAACATGCCTCTACATCCGACATCAAAAAAGAGAAATAAAGAGCAATTAAAGCACATTGTATACCAAAACCCCAAAGAAAAACAACTAGCAACCTCCTGAGCGAAGTTGCCAATTTTGTTATGGAGAGAAACTTCCTATGGATTGGGGGTACCACAACAGACATCATGACACCAAAAATCAATCCTTTCCAATATGCAAGAGAAATAAGAACATCTAAAACTAAGGGATATAAAATTGTACCTGATTCCGTACGGTTGAAGTATATCCCTGTTGATCTTTTCCAATGCAATTGCAATTATAATTTGCTCTCAACAACAACAAACAAAGAAAGCATGATATATATAACTGTGTTAGAAATACTATAGCATATATAAGAAATGATGTATAAGCAATTAAATACATCCATGGATTCAATATTCATATTCAAAATGCACATGAATTGGACAAGAAAAGATATTTCTATTAATAAATCAGAGATACAATAGTGACAAATTCTGTCGGCACTTCTGTGAACCAGAGAAACTGAGTCCTTTTCCTGTGCCTCCACCACTTCAATCCTCCATCTCTCAATATCAAGCTCACAAAGTAAAGGCAACATTTGGAATACCAATATGTGCTCCAAGGGACAAAGGGATGCAGACTCAAGTATAAGCAAAAATGAGGCAACAATGGACTATAGTTTCCTTACTCTTCAATTTCGCCTCCTTCAATGTATCCAAGAGGCTCAATATATAGCACTCCAAAGAGGTAATGGAGGTCGAATCCAAGAATTCTCAAGGGATATGGAAGGCTAAGAGACAATATATTCAGACTCATATGAGGAAAAATCCAAAAATATTTGTCCTTTTTCACACATCCCGATGTACGCGGGTTTTAGGTCAAAAATTTGCATATGCACGCAAGTATTGCTTTAAAATTCGTGTATAGGTATAAACAGGAAATTTTTGGGGATGATATTGGAACATAAAAGTATAATATAATTCCATGGGGTCCAAAGAGTCTACAAAGGGACAAGGAAGTCCATAAATGTGTGATCACCCAGGTGTGGTAAATTCAACTACAACAAGTGTAATTAGTGTTCGAACTTCAACATGTATGGCATCACTTTACAGAAAATTTATTTGAAATGAGAACCATGGTCATACACTATCTAGCGAGGGACATTGAACCTAAATAAACTGAATGATGGCATTGTCAATAAATAAATGTGTCACTATTTGACCGGTACAATTGAAGTTCGACATGGCCTCGACCAACTTGGTGAGATAGTCGAAAACCACAATGATGTAATTATGGACACTAGTAGACATAATATTAAAATCCATATAATCCATGGCCAATTTACATTATGGTCCAATGGTTATGACTCAATGAAGAGGTGCGAGGGGATTTATTTTCTTGGGGAACAAGAGATGATAATCGCACCAGTGTTTGACTACCTCAATGCAATAGAAAAAAGGGTGGGATAAAAGTAGCATGCACAAATTACCTTCTAAGAAGTGGTCATTCTTGAGATATGGTTACCACAATATTCACTATGGAAATCATCTACAACCTACTCATCCTCTCCATGCGTAAGACATCGCTGGAAAATGGTTTCAACCCATCATCGAGATAGGACATTTTTTATGAGTAAGTAGTGATGTGGTTTACGACATATGTGACAATGCTCATTGTGGATAATGTGTGTCTCAAACTTATAGGTTCACAAGTATACCAATATTTCTATAGCCCAAATGTAATGGTTAACAAATGTTTGTTTGGAAGGTGGTCAATGGTAGGGGACAACATAGACTGTTATCATAAGTCTGTGATAGGTTGAGACAAATATAAGGCCTTGGTTATTTTGGTGGTCATGAACTTGAGGTATTATTCTTGAAGGTTTACAATCAAATTTTCAATGTGATCCTAAATAAGGTGTCGATTAAGGAGATTCATCATTGGGTTTGAGTCAAAAACTACTTTAGTTGATCTCAGAAGGATTTAATAATGTAGTATCTAAAATGAAGAAATCATGCCAAGGTCCAACTTGTCCTCATGAGGATATCTAAGTGGTAGACCCAACATATTCTGACTGACATAATAAATGGTTATCTATTAACGAGAAACATTATCTTGGAGTAGTACTCTAGCAATGACATATTCAAATGATGACATGTAAAAGATAAAATCCTTTGTGAAATATGCAACAAATATGGATAGAGAGGAATTTAAGTCCTATTTTAACACATTGAAAGTTTATTATGCTTGAATGTTCTAAATGAAAGGAATTCCGGTATGTAGAAAGCATAAGAATCCATGGATGGTCATTGTGTAGATTGGAATAAAATGACACAAGAAGTTGGACTTGCCCTCGAGACTTTGGAAATGGCACAAATTTTGTGGAGGGGAAAGGTCGATGATGACTTGAAAATTCAAGGGATTAACAATGATCCCTTCTTAGGAAACATTGAATCCAAATAGGAGTCCCATAGGTACACAAAAAATGCACTTTATAGGGTTCAAGTGGATGTTTTACTTTCAAAATTAGAGGAAAACTTGACATAGGTCCTCCAAATTCTACACATGCTTCTTGTATCATGTAGTAAGGTAGTCCAAATACAGTGAGGACGATGTGGACCAAGTCATGGAAATAATATGACATGGTGCACTGAAAGTTGGTGCCAATATTCTTAAACCTTAATAGAAGACTCAGTAAGCAAAAGTGCTCCATGGGGTGGTAAAAGAAATTTTGTGTTGGTCCTTTTTTCGGATATGGATTTGGTTGTACCCGAAGAACCCATCCATAAAGAAGAGGGTCTCATGTCCACCGCAAGCATCAGTAATCTTATCAATGAAAGGGGTGGGGAATTTGTCATTTGAACAACCCATATTCAATTCTAGAAAATTGGTAAAAACACGAATGGTGCATTATTTCCACATTATTTCATGTTCAAAAGGACTGGTTTGGATACCCAAGTAGTATAAGAAAATGGATATATGAATCTTTATTTTCTCAAATTTTCAATCTCATCCTTAACAGTCGATGATCTTAAGGGGTGGATGGGTCATTGTTTCTGCTGAACTGATGCAGCATCAGCACATGTGTCAATATGGTGTTCAACAATTGTGGGATCAAGGCTGGGTATCATTTTGTATTATCAAGAAAATACATCATGAACTTTTATAGAGGAGTGCTTTGTAGGAAGAAATATCTTCAATGGTACAAGAGGTGCCTAACGTGATATTTTATGTTAGACTAGGATTGATCGAGATACCCACTTGGATAGTGGGATATATTTTTTCCATATTCCCTTCTTCAAAGGCGTCAGGAGCTAGAATCAAGTTCTTGAACCAATCAACTTTTCCGCGAGGTATAAAATATTTCTACTCAATGGAAATTTGATCCAAATATAGGGATGGAATTATTGGTTATTCGAGAATAAAATACACATGATAGTGCATGCCATCCCAAGAAAAGTTAGTTTTTGTATGTGCTTCTATAATTTATTCATCGCTTTGAAAGGTTCCACTCGCCAAGTCTTAGGGGCGTGTCTCTATTGAAGGTGTAGTGGTAGAGTAGGATACTTTAGAATGTTCATTAGAGGACAAGATGAAAAAAATGGTGTTCTTCCCGCTTGAATAAGTCACTAGAGGGTGAAATACTTTGATTATTGTGAATTAGGGATATATGGAGAGATGACGCAAGTTAGAGAGTATCGATCAATTATCTAGAAAATATGGGAAATTATGTGAGTAATGGTTGTGTATTCCACATACTATACAAGTATTATTGGTGTGGAATGATTTATCGCACGTCTTGGTGGTATTAGGAAGATGGAACACCATATTTTCTTTTTTTCGTGTTCATTGTATAACGTTTGGATATGAGTGTGTAGAATAGGAAACTCTAGAAATTTAAAGGTAGTGTGACCCAATATATCACATAAAGCGTAAGGTGAGGGTGCTTGATCTAAGGAAGTAGGGGGAGATCTTAGATTTTCTAGGGGTGTCACGCTCCTTACTTTTCCCCCATTTTTGTTCTTGGGGAGTAGTGGGGTGATGGTAGGTGGATCCTTATGCACTCCTATACGATGATGAATCCCAATACCAATAAGATGCACAAGCATCCAAAACAATTGCAGTGTGGATGGTGTGTTAGGGGGAATAAGTTACAAAACACAAAGGCCTAATTTCAAACCCAGTAGATTAAGAGTTGTCATGATTGGTATGATCATAGTTCCAAACGGTGGAAAAAAGAATGGGACTTGTTGAATCAGTGTTTCTCCCCATTGATTCCTGGGTTATTGACTAGAAGAGGGAATGGGTTGGGGTTTAGGATGAGGTGGACATTTAGGTTAGGATACTACTTTAATAGAGGAAATTATGCAAAGCTTTGAGTATTCCACCTTTGGGTGTGGAGGAGGGAGAGCCTAAAAATTTCCAATCATGGACGAATTCTGGAAAATGTCGATCCCAAAATAAGTAAAATTTTGGATGGAGGAGAAACCTATGATACTATTTAAAGTGGGTAAAAAAAATTTTGGGAAGACCATTCCCTTGGGATCACAATATGTCAATTGGTCTAACTTGACAATCTTCTCGTCATGAGGGAACATCATGTATAAAAATGGATGATGCAACTACTTTCATCATGTAGATAAATCTACACCCAAGGAGGAGGTTGTAATCGAGTTGGGTGTTGACAACCTAAATTTCAATTAACAATGTCTTTCTAGCTAACTCTACAAGAACATTCGAGAGGACACCCTAAGGTTGAGTTCTGCGACCATCATAAGTGCGTAATGTCATGAAAATGGATCCAATTTGAGGGATCCTATTTCTTTCCAAACATGAGTTGGAATGACACAATTAGATATGTCTTCATCTATAATTCCTTATCGAATCACTAGGTTTCAAATGGACACCAAGACTTGGAAGTCTACTGAAGAGGAAATCCATGGCTTCATTTGGTCAAAATAAAATGTCATCAAATAGGATTTAGACGAAACAATTGAACCTATGATCCAAGAGGATATTTCATTGTTGATCACTAAATAATTCTTCAAACAGAAAAAATAAATCTTATAATGGTAAAGAGCTTGTCTCTGGATATCCTTCAATGCTCGTTTTGTGCAAAATGACCTCCAGATGCAAAAGTTATTAAGGTTTGGATTTTTAGAAAAAGGCTCAAAATGGATAAAAAAAATGAATATGTGGGCAAAAAAAATGTGGATAGGATTATAAAATTTTGGTTGGAGTCTATGGGGTTCAAACCCAAGGAATCCTTATATCCTAAGCCTTCACAAAGTCGCACTAGCCAAGGTTCCCAACGGTGGTTCCTAATAACCATTTGTGAAAACTTATATTTAATTTTGTGCAAGTGTTAGTTTTGAAAAACGGGGGTGAGGGAGGGATTATCTCTCGACCCCATTGTCAAAACGGAGACTCCCCCTGGAACCTAGGGTTATATTTCCACACACCATATGTTTTCCACGAGATATATGCCAAGATATATGTCAACGTGCTAAGCCAAGTCATCGTTCAACATAGGTTTGCATGCCATGTAAATCATATCACATGACCATATCAAACCATTTCCAACCCATATATTATCATGGAACCATATGATATCTCCACTTTTCAATGGTTCAACAAAATGCATGGTAATAGGAAAGGCCCGTCGGCTTGACCCTAATACCTCTTCCCCTATATGCCAGCGCCTTTTCTAATTGGCCATGGCTCTTCAGTTGAGAGAACAATGAAATAATATTCTTAAATTTTTAATGCGTATTTAAGCCAGTGAAGGGGCGCATGGCTCCTCTACACACGTCCTTTTTCTCTATATAAACCACAGTACATAGAAGCTATGGTGCATATTTTGGTGACCAGTTGCAAGCATATTTCTCGAGGACAGTATAGGAATTTATGTGCACGGTTCCTTAGGAAAGAAAATCACAATCCATACATATTCATACAATGCAGAAAAGAGTTGTCTTGTTTTGCAAGCCAGAGGAGGCCTTGGGAAAACCTGGTCGAATTTATATTTATTTTTCTCAAAATTTCGAGAGGATCATAGTGGTGCTGTCTGTTTTATCTTATGAGTGACAAAAATAAAAGAGGTTCTAGAAACCCAATATTGTAATATTTGAAAACTTAATAAGATCGACCTTCCCATTGGAAGTGGCCTGGAGATGTATCCTAGAAGGGGTGAACTTCGTTACTAGCCCTTGTTCTTCAATTTCATGCTTTTATTTTTGTTTATTTTCTTATCTGTGGATATTTAAGCATTTAAATTTTAGTTTTAAAGCATGTTTATGAGTATTTAACAACAAATTTCACATGCAATTTTTGGTTAAAAAGATTCTAAAATTTTAGATCAAGTCTGGTATCAGATCTTAATAACAATTGCATTGTGAGTTTATGTTAACAAGATCTAGGATACAACGTGGTCAAGGAGAACTTGAAGAGTTTGACCCAAATATTGTTTGAATATTAGGTTAAATATATTTACCAAAAGGAGAAGAAGTTTCTTCTATCCTATCTAAAACGGAATTTTTGAAATCTTTCATGAGAATGAAACCCGTGGTAGAGGAACTCTATCAAGATCGGAAGAAAGGTGAACAAGGAGGTCCTTCTCATGCTGAAGGTAAAAAATAAGGAGGTGGTGAGGAACCTCCTAAGAATCAACCATCTTCTATGTCTTATCTTGATGGTTCTTTACATTCTCCATTTGAAAATAAAAAAGGAAAGATTGATTTTAATGTGCCTGAATTAAAGCTAGATATCATAGTTTGAAACTTATGTATAATGGAGAGCTTAATGCTGATAGATTGGACAATTGGATCCATAAAATTGAATTTTTTTGTAGTATTCAAAATTTTACTAAAGATAATATTAATATTTTGATGTATTCTCTTCGGCTTGGAGGGGCTTCTCTCATCTGGTGGGAGAGCATATCTCAAGAGGATATTTCCAAAATAGCTAAAATCATCTCCTCTTGGTATGATTTCACATCAGCATTAAAAAAGTAGTTTTATCCATTACCATACATGCATCAAGCTATGATGGTCTAGTAGAATCTGAGGCAAGGGAAGGGACAAAGTGTGCAAGATTAAACATAAGAATTCTAAAAAAGAGCATTGGTACTTGGTATACCTATCTACACCTGGGAAAATCTTCTCAAGTATACAGGAGGATTGTATAGTTATTTACGTCATATGATGTTGATGTGTAATCTGGCTAACCTTTATGAGGTATGTGTTCATGCAACTCACATAGAGATGAAGGGGAAAAATACTAAATAGAAATTTTCCAAGAAACCTTTCAATCCAAATGGAAAGAATTTTAAAGGTAACGGGAAAGGTAAACACACAATTATTGTGAATAAGGAAGGAGATAAAGTTACATGTACTCATTGTCAAAAGAAAGTTCATGATGCTTCCAAATATTGGAAACTTTGTCTGGATCACAAGAGTACGAAGTTTTGGAATAAAGAAGACAAAAATACTACTACAATAACAATCCAACATGATTTGGGGTCAGACTCTAGGGATGAAACTAAGGTGGTTGCTACAAGCATTCAAGGTAAAATTCCTTCTTGTTCTATTTCAATAAATGAATCTATCATTGATGAAAGAGAGAGGAGTGAGTTATTTCATATTAGAGTAATATCCAAACATACAAATATTGATACTCTTTTTGATATTGGATCACAAGAAAACCTCATTTCAGAAAAAAATTGTTGAGAAATTACAATTGGAAACTAAGTTACAACCTAAAACATATCCACTAGGAAGGGTATGTGATAATGCACAATTACAAGTCACAAAACAGTGTAGACTTAGGTTTTCCATCACTTTTAGATTTGTTGATGAGGTAGATATAGATGTGGTTCCATTAGATATATGTGGTATTGTGTTGGGTAGTCCATATCTATATGATAGGAAGTCTATCTTTTACAGGGAAGATAGAAGGTATAATCTCACTAAGGATGGTATTGAATATATTGCTTGTGCACATCGCATGAAACTTTAATCTTTCTTTATTTTTTGCAAATCAAATCAAGAGGTTAATAAATTCAAGTAAGAAATTTGTTCTTATGATGGTAAAAGTAAAAGGTGTTGAACAAACTAAATCCTTTTAAGGTTGTGATCCTAAACTTAAAAAGAACTTGATAAAGGAGGTATATGATTATGATATTTTTTTCAAGAACATAAAGGATTACCTCCTAAAATGAAATTCAACATGAAATTTATTTACAACAGGATTCCCCTCTTCCTAATATTGGTATGTACAGGTCTTCAATTATTGAGAATGCATAGATAAATAAGCAGGTTCAAGAATTGATTAAGAGAGGGGCTATTCGATCAAGTTTCTCTCTGTGTGGTTCACCAATTTTTTTTGTTAAAGAAATAATCCAACTTAGTACCATGATCATACACCTAGGACACATTTCATTAGCATCTATGCTATATTCCATGGTCCAGAATTAGGCTAATTAATCATTTACTAATAGTTGAGACGCTCCACTTTGATAATGCTTACAGTTGAGGCACTCTAGGTTGATCATTCTAACAACCCAGGTTCCCTTATTGATTACAATACTATATTGGTGCACTCCCCCATCCCCATATTCAAGGATATGTTTGGCCTTCGCTAGTGCGTGTTTGTGTTTGTTTTTGTCCTTCCTTGAGCATTTATTTCCTATTAGAGCCACTCCCACTCATCCATGTGCTCGCCCACACCTAACATCCCTTCATTTATGATCTAGTGTGTCTCACCCATTTTCACACTTGCATTCATGACCGATTGGGATGGTTAGGAAGCTGATTGGTCCACCTAAGGGGGTTTGAGGGTCAAATCGTGGTCTGACACTTGTATGCAACTAAATGGACTCCAATAAATCCTTATTTTTCCATATTGTAATATAAATATGTTCCAGGAATATTTACATGTTGGACAGTCATAATAAACTCAGTTATTGACTACATTTTGGTATGTTATTTTTACTCTTTCTGTTGTTTTGTGCATAATCTGTGTGTAATATCGAATTATGAGAATATCCTTGGCTCCTAGATCCTATTGTGAATCAATTATGACATGGCATCAGATCTCTTTGGATTTAAAAATCAAATCCAAGGTTTTTTATTTGTTGTTGAGGGATTTTCCAGATAGATTCGAGAATTTTGCATTGCAAGTACATTCAATAGTTTGTCACCCAGAACACAAGCAAAAATGGAGTAGACTCATGTATTACTGACCCCATTCAACTATTTCGAATGGAAGGCCAAAATGGTGATCCAGATGAGGTAAAAAGGCCTGTACAGAGTCACCATGGGGATTGAAGTCGAACCCAACTCTGATGTGGATAAATCGAAGTACTTCAACAGGATTAATGAAGCATTTGGAATTCTTTGTCTCAACGTTTCGAGAGACTTTATCTTCCATGTAGATAGTCTAACAACTCCCAATGAACTATGGCTCAAGCTTGAGGCATTTTTTGGGAAAAATGATGAGATGAGGGGTCACCTGCTAAAAAATGAGCTAATCTCAGTGAGTCCAACTCACTTTGACACAATCCAAGACTTCTTCACCAAGTTCAAATCGTTGGTGCTTCAACTAAAACAGTGTGGCATACAGAAGAAAGAAGAGAAGCTCATATTCTCCATACTTTTGAATTTAGGGACAGAGTACTCGGTGTTTGTGTCAAAATTCCACTCTAGTAAGCTCACAGCTCGAAACTGATGCATGCCTTCACTGGATGACTTCATGGAGTCACTGACTCAAGAGAAAGACAATCTAATGAAAATGGGCACCATCAAATCCATTAAGGATCAATCCCTTGATGCAGGAGTTTTGAATCAAGACAAATTCAAGAACAAAGAAAAATATTCGAAGCAGCAAGAGAAGAAGAAGTAGGAGAAATCCAAATAGTCATATCAGGGTTCGAATCCTTCCAAGGACAAGGATAAGAAGAAGCAAGAGAAGAAAAAATGTACTTATTGTCACAGGGGGTGGCATCCAGAGTGTTGAAATATTGTAACTTCGAATAATATTCTATATGTATCTTTTTTGGTCCCCGATGGTCCTATTGGGAGAACCACTTGTATTATCTTGTACCCCGATGCTTCTAATCGGAAGAACTAATAAGACTCATGAGGTTGTCCCCTCTAATTGTAAAGGTGGGTCATTAGCACCCCAGTGTGGTTACTTGAGCCTACATGTGTAACTCGAGCCTACATGATTAACTCAAGCCTAGATGTTGGATGAGTTAATTGAAGTGAACGGATGAATATAAATAGAGGTGTAGATCTCCTCATTTGATACACACACTCTCACTTGTGTAGCGCATTAGTGGAGAAGAGAAGTAGCTGGAGAAGGAGGAGGATCAGGCTTTGATCTCCTTGTTGGTTTTATCTTTTTGGGGCATCTATATTGAAGAAGCTTTTTCTGGGTTTTTCCCTTTAGGGTTTTCCCAGGATAAATCTTTGTGTTCCTTTTGTATGGTTGTGCTTGTCTATCTTTCAGTGATCCTGTTTATATGCTTTTGTTATGAAAATGAAATGAAGTACCGATGTCTTAGCTAAGCATATGAAAAGTTAACATGGTATCAGAGCCACCCTGAAAGAATGCATTATGCAGCTGAAAAATATAGGGCTTCTTACTTTTTGGTTCTCTCTCCACAATCGATCATCAAAAGAATGCTAGGCTGACTCTCCATTGAAGGGCGCATCTTTCTGTCGAAGCAGAATTCGATTTCGAGCATTTTCAGTTTTCGGTGCGGGAAATTAGGGCTTCTTGCAGAAGAAGAATTTTTGAGTGAGCCTAGCATAGGATTTCTCTCCTCATCAAAATATAAGTTTAGAGACCTGGATCAAGAAATTTGGTTGGGTGAATCTCCGGGAAAGTCAAACCCTAGTTTGACGCCGATCTAGAAAAACCCTAAATACTAAAACTGCTAAGTTTTGGTACATTTGATATATCCTAAGATTGGCGAAAGGTCAGGAGTTGAAAATTGCAGAGGCCGAAGATAAAATCCTGATTTACACTGTTTCCAAAATGCAGCCTCATATTCTCTATATTTTTGAATATATGATCCCTCCAAGTTAGGGTTCCAGCCTCTTCCAAAATTCATTCCTAAACAGGACACCTGGGGAGAATTGCTGTAGTGTGGGCTACAGAGGTCCAAATGGAATTCTGGAAGATGTTCCAGGAATAGAATGGACTGCAATTTCTGCATGGACTATACTTTCTATGGTATGAATTTCAGAACCTGAAGATGAACCAATGACATGTGGCATTCCGTACAACTTCACTGTTCTGAACAGTCCTGTAATAAGTCACCTTGGGAAAATGATCATAAATACCAATTGGTGAAACCAATTCTGATGAAACCTATGTTTTTGGATCAATTACATGTAAGGTTACCTCAGTGATAAATTTCAGACATAGAGGAGCATTAATTTCGGAGATATCACAGAAACAGTAACATGCATTTCTGCAAAAGAAATTGGAAAACTAGGGCTTCCTGTTTCGGGAGCTTCCCTCCACTGTTTTCAGAAAAGGAGTACATTGGACAGCTCCATTTAAAGAGATCTGTCTTTCTATCCAATCATATGTAAAAGATTCCAAGTTTTGAAAATTAGGGTTTCTCTGACAAACCCTAGATCAGCCAGCTCCGGAAGCAGGACAAACACCTTGAATCAGTAAGATCTAATCTTTTGCTATTTGCATTTGAGGTTCTCATTTCAAAGTGATCTATCACATCAGCTTGATGATAAGCTTGGTGAAGTTGAAAACTTCCAAGCATGGAAGTAATTGATCTCTCTGAAGAAAATGAATTGGACACCTACATGAGTAGAGAGGTTCCAGTTCTACAGGGAGATGAGCCTCAAAGCCTTACACAAGAAGAACTCGATCAAGGCCAAGAAGATTATTGTTGATTCAATCACGGATCAACTTGTACCACAAGTGTCTTCCCTAAAGACACCGAAGATGTTTGATTCCTTGATCAAGCTATTTGAATATAAGAACATAATTCAGAAGATGGATTTGAGAAAACAGTTGAAGAATGTGAAGATCCAGAATGCAGAACAACTTGAAGCGGTAGAAGAAGAAGTATGCAAAAGTGGTGATAGCCACCTTGAATGGCCTCCCAGGATCATAGGATTCATTCATGTGAAGAATTTATACCAGAAGTAAGTGATTACTTTCAGCTCGACTAATAATAAGAGAAGAAGAAGATGGGAGCAATTGAAGATCAAGCTCTCACCATTCAAAGAAGATCCCTCAAGCGATGAGGAATATGAAAAACTCAATTCTTGAAGAACCTCTTATTCATCTTATCATTTGGATAAGAAATGATGATTTCATGAATGAAGAAGATGATAAAGCAGAATGATCAAGATGGAGTCTACCCACGAAACAAATAAAAGATAAGTATTCAATTTCTATTTCATGATATTGTTTTGTTATACATTTGATTGTATTCAGTTGATGTGCTATGCATGATAGATTCTTTACATTAATACTACTAATATGCATGCGATGGGTAAGTAGCTCATGGCACTATACAACTCTCCAGTGCTACTTATCAAACCTCTTTGCTGACATATTGGATTAGTGCACAATCTCAATGATGTCATGGTAGAGATGGAAGGCATCTAGAAAGTTTCTGTGAGATATGGATAAATGTTGTATTGGCTAAATAGTTGCATGATGCATAAGAATTTGTCGTTATGCATATGTTTTATGAAATAGTTCTTACCATGCAACTGGTGCATTTGAATTGTAGGAAAGGTCCTGTACAACCTCTTACAAGAAAAGAAGGATGAGACTTGTTCTGAAGAACAAGTGATGACAATTCAATAAACATGAATCTGAAGCTCCTAAGGTCAGAGACACCATGACGGAAGAAAGAGCTTCAGAGAGTGGTAGATCCACCTCAAAGGATGAAGACCACCATGGGTATGAGAGATAACTCAAGAAAAGAATGCTATGAAAGAAACTATGATCAAAGATAATGGGGAATGATGTATATGATATGATTTCGAGACATAAAGGTAAGTACATAGTATCCTCCATATGGATCTACAAGAACAAGTGTACAAAGAAAGGTTCGTGATTTGCCTCAGAAAGAATAGACTATGACATGACATACTCTATTGACCAGTATATATCAAGCATAGAACCACCTGTACAGAATGAAGAAGGAAGATAATACTCCACTTCAAGGGGAGTGACTGCAAAAGATATCTGAGTTCGACACGGTACGACATGATGGACAGCTTCTTGATGGATCGAGACTTTACCAAGAGTAAAGTGGGTTCCAACCTTCAAATTTGAATGCATAAGACTAGGATATGTTGATGATCTGACAAGACAAACTCATGGAAGATGTTATGATGAAAGAATACTAGAATGATGTATGGGATATAGTTCCCAAACCAGAAGAAAAGAGTATTGTATCCTCCAAATGGATATACAAAATAAAGCATGCAGCTGACAGAAGTATCGAGAAGTATAAAGCAAGATTTGTGGCCAGAGGTTCCTTTCAGAAAGAGGGAATTAATTCTGAAGAGACACTTACTCCAGGAAGCAAGGTACACTTCCTTCAGAACTATCATGGTAGTTTCTTCCATGGTGAAGTAAAGACAAGCCTTCCTTAATGGTATGATTGAGAAAGAGTTTTACATCGAATAGTCACAAGGATTTGAATTTGAAGCCAGATGGAATCACGTATGCAAGTTGAAGAAGGCCCTCTATGGCCTGAAGCAAGCTCCCAGAGCTTGGTATGGAAGAATAGATAGTTTCTTGTCAAGCATGGGATTTACCAAGAGTAAAGCTGATCCTAACCTTTATCTCAAGGTTGTAGAAGATGAACTTGTCATCCTGTTATTATATGTGGATGACTTATCCTTGACAGGAAATGAGAAACAGGTCATGGAAAGCAAGAAGAAACTAGCAGAATAATTTGAGATGAAAGACCTTGGGCTAATGCATTATTTCCTAGGTCTGGAAGTATGGAAAAGTTCAGAAGAAATCTTTCTCAACCAGGGAAAGTATGCAGTAGAGATATTGAAGAGATTCAATATGTTGGAATGCAAAGTCATGACCACACCCATGGACTCCAACCTGAAGTTGTTAGCTGATGACTCATCAGAGTTAGTGGATATGACTCATTATAGATAGATCATTGGGTCATTGATGTACTTAAAAAATTCCAGACCAGACATTTGTTTTCCTGTGAACACCTTAAGTCAATATCTTGTTCAACCAAGACGAGTTCACCTAGTAACTGCAAAACATGTGATGAGATATCTAAAAGGGACTATAGACTTTGGTTTATATTATGATGATATCCATGAGTATAGATTGTATGGCTACACAAATGTAGATTGGGCTGGAAGTATCTCAGACAAGAAAATCACATTAGGTAGATGCTTTTGGGGTCTGCTATGAGTTCATGGTTTAGCAGGAAATAGTCCAATGTTTCTCGTAGCATGGCTGAAGCAAGATACATAGCAGATTGCTTTGCTAAGTTGTGAAGCCATATGGCTTCGGAAGCTGATATCAGGTCTCTTTGAACTGAAGGTGGATACTACAATGATTCTATGTGATAACCAGAGTTGTGATGATAGAGAACCCTGTGTTCCGTCGTAACACATAGAAATTCGGTATTTCTACATACGAGATAAGATGCAGATGATGATGTTTAAGTATTCCCATACTGAAGATATAGATGATGTTTCAGTATTTACATACTGTAGATGCAGATGATGGTGATTCTATATTTCTATACTGAATATAGAGATGATGATGCTTTCAGTATTTCTATACTGAAGATATAGATGATGATGCTTTCAGTATTCACATACTGAAGATGTAGATGATGATGGTTTGGTTGCTGATTTGTCTCGAGTAAAGTTCGAACACTTTCGAGACAAGTTTGGTGAGGTTCGGAAGAACCTTCCTCGAAAGGGGGAGTAGTGATGTTGCAGTGGGATTGTATCATCCCTGGGCATCTGCCCTAAAGTGACCCGTTGACCTCAGTCCTCGAGAATGAAGAGGGATTGTATTATCCCGAGACATCTGTCCAAAAGTGATCCGGTGACCTCGGTCCTTGAGAATGAGGGATTGTATCATCATGGGACATCTGTCCAAAATAGATCCAATGACTTTGGTCTTCGTGAATGTGGTGGGATTGTATCATCCTTGAAATTCGGTTCAAAATGTATCCAGAGTTCTCGGCCCCCGTGAATGTGGTAGGATTGCATCATCCCTGAACTTTGGTTCAAAATGTATTCGGAGGTCTTGGCCCCCGTGAAAGTGGTGGATTGCATCATCCTTGAACCTCGGTTCAAAATGTATCCGGAGGTATCAGCCCCCGTGAAAGTGGTGGATTGCATCATCCCTTAACCTCGGTTCAAAATGTATCTGAAGGTCTCGGCCCCCGTGAAAGTGGTGGATTGCATCATCCCTAAACCTCAGTTCAAAATGTATCCGGAGGTCTCGGCCCCTGTGAAAGTGGTGGATTGCATCATCCCTGAACCTTCATTCAAAATGTATCCGGAGGTCTTGGCCCCCATGAAAGTGGTAGGATTGCATCATCCCTGAACCTCGGTTCAAAATGTATATGGAGATCTCGGTCCCCATGAATGTGGTAGGATTGTATCATCCTTTAACTTCAGTTCAGAACGGATCTGGTGACTTCGGTACTCGAGAACATGTGTTGATCCCGTAATTCCTAGAGGAAGGATTGTCTGAGTTCCACATATGTGTTGATCCCATAATTTCGAAAGGAAGGATCATTAGTAACTCCGTAAATACCTAAATCCCGTAATTCTGAAAGGAAGGATCATTGAATTGATTCCGTAATTCCAATAGGAAGGATTGTCTGAGTTCCACAGATGTGTTGATCCCGTAATTCCAATAGGA
>LPNX010212736.1:33403-84100 GCA_001517045.1 Pseudotsuga menziesii
AATACCTAAATCTCGTAATTCCGAAAGGAAGGATCATTGGTAGCTCCATAAAGACTTGATCCCATAATTCCAATAGGAAGGATTGTCTAAGTTCCACAGATGTGTTGATCCCATAATTCCAATAGGAAGGATTGTCTGAGTTCCACAAATGTGTTGATCCCATAATTCTGAAAGGAAGGATCGTTAGCAACTCCGTAAAGACCTAAATCCCGTAATTCCGAAAGGAAGGATCGTTAGTAGCTCCGTAAAGACTTGATCCTGTAATTCTGAAAGGAAGGATCGTCTGAGATCCATAGATGTGTTCATCCCGTAATTCTGAAAGGAAGGATCGTTAGTAACTCCATAAAGACCTAAATCTCATAATTCCAATAGGAAGGATCGTCTGAGTACCATAGACATGTTGATCCCGTAATTCCGAAAGGAAGGATCATGTTGATGTTTTGATGATGATGATGTTGATGTTTTGATCATGTTGATGTTTTGATGATGATGATGTTGATGTTTTGATGATGTTGATTTTTTGATGATAATGATATTTTGGTGTTGATGATATTTTCATGATGATGTTTCTGATCAAAAGATTAGAGTATGATGATGATGTTGTTGTTGATCGAAAGGCCAAAGTGTTGAAGATGATGTTGCTGACCGAAAGGCCAAAGTGCTGAAGATGATGTTGCTGATCGAAAGGTCAAAGTGCTGAAGATGATGTTGCTGATTGAAAGGTCAAAGTGCTGAAGATGATGTTTCTAATTGAAAGGTCAAAGTGCTGAAGATGATGTTGCTGATCGAAAGGTCAAAGTGCTGAAGATGATGTTTCTAATCGAAAGGTCAAAGTGCTGAAGATGATGTTGTTGATCGAAAGGTCAAAGTGCTGAAGATGATGTTGCTGATCGAAAGGTCAAAGTGCTGAAGATGATGTTTCTGATTGAAAGGTCAAAGTGCTGAAGATGTTGTTGATCGAAGCAGTCAAAGTATTAATGATGCTGAAGACTAAATATTGAAGATGAAGGCTACATGATGTTGAAAAGCTTCCAATGATTTATAGATGTATTACCCTGATGATGTTGATGATGTCCTTTGTCTCTCTCCTACTATTGTTGTTGTTGATGTTGTTGTAGAATACCCTTCTCGTTAAGGGGGAGTGTTGAAATATTGTAACTTCAAAGAATATTCTATATGTATCTTTTGTGGTCCCCGATGGTCCTACCGGGAGAACCACTTGTATTATCTTGTACTCCGATGCTTCTAATCGGAAGAACTAATAAGACTCATGAGGTTGTCCCCTCTAATTGTAAAGGTGGGTCATTAGCACCCCAGTGTGGTTACTTGAACCTACAAGTGTAACTCGATCCTACATGTCAGATGAGTTAATTGAAGTGAACGGATGAATATAAATAGAGGTGTAGCTCTCCTCATTTGATACACACACTCTCACTTGTGTAGCACATTAGTGGAGAATAGAAGTAGATGGAGAAGGAGGAGGATCAGGCTTTGATCTCCTTGCTGGTTTTATCTTTTATCTTTTATCTTTTTGGGGCATCTATATTGAGGAAGCTTTTGCTGGGGTTTTCCCTTTAGGGTTTTGCCAGGATAAATCTTTGTGTTCCTTTTGTATGGTTGTGATTTTCTATCTTTCAGTGATCCTGTTTATATTCTTTTGTTGTGAAAATGAAATGAAGTACTGATATATTAGATAAGCATATGAAAATTTAACATAGAGAGTGCATGCATGAAGAAGACCATAGACATGATTATGCAGCTGCTTGAGAAGAACAACATCCCACTACCTAAGGGCGCAAGGAAGAAGGATGGTGGTTCAAGATCAGACAACAAGGAGAGGTGCCATGCATTGGTTGTTGGTTCTTCAAGCTCTTCTTCCTCCATCATAGATTCAGGAGCTTCCAGTAAAATGGCCTCCATAGAAGACTCCTTCTCAGCCATGTTTTCTCACAATGGTCCATCCATTCATATGCATGATGATTCAACTATCCAATCCAAAGAGATTGGCAGGATTGATCTTGAATATGGGTACTTCAACAATGTGTTGTTTGTGCCTGATCTAGCAGCAAACCTACTCTTAGTGTATTAAATGAATCACACTGGTGAAGCCAATAGAGTAAAATTTACTCTAGATGCAGTGGAGGTAGAATAAATATCTACAAGAAAGGTTGTGGCATTGGGTTTTACTGATCATAATGTAAGAATGTACAAATTCTCCCATTTCCTCCCATACTACCAAGGGAATGCGCTCCTGTCACATGCCAATGAGACAAGAAAGTTGTGGCATGAGATATATGGTCATCTCAACTACAGGTACCTCTAGGAATTAAGCAAAGAAGGTATGGTGGAAGGGCTTCCTTCAATCAAGTTCTCAAATGGCACATGCAAAGGATGTATAGTGGGAAAGAATGCAGAGCGCAGCTATGAGAAAGGGAAGGAAAGGAGAGTTGTCCAAGTGCTTGGTTTCATTCATTCAGACATCATAGGGCCTCCTCCCACACCCTCTTATGGGGGATTAAGGTATGTATTGACTTTAATAAATGACTTATTAAGGAATTGTTGGGTATATTTCCTCAAACTCAAATCTGAAGTCTTTGAGACTCTCAAAGTTTGGAAATCCCTCTTTAAGAATGCATGTGGGAACAAGATCAAGGTACTTAGGACTGACAATAGAAAGGAGTATGTGAACAATATTTTTCAGCATCTTTGTGAAGAATTTGGCATCCAAATGAAGCATTCAGTTCCCTACACACCACAACAAAATGGTGTTGCAGAACGCAAAAATAGGGCTCTTAAGGAGATGGAAACATGTATGTTGGAAGAAAAGGATTTGAATCCTAAGATATGGGTTGAATCCATCAACTATGCTACATACATCCAAAATAGAGCTCCTCACAAATATTTGGATGGAAAAACACCATATGAGTCTTGGAGTGGTCACAAGACAAGTGTTTATGATTTCATGGTCTTTGGCTCAAAGTCTTGGTCTAGGATTCCTCCAGAGAAGGGAAAGGCCTTGAAACCTCAAATAAAGGAGTCCATCATGGTTGGATATCAAGATTCAAAGGGATACAATCTCTTTTATCTCTTATCTCAAAAGACATTCATAGAAAGGAGTGTACAGTTCGAAGAGGAGCTCATGTAAGAGGCCGAACTAGCTCATGGGGAATCCTCACATCCTCCACTCCATGATGATGTAAGTGATGATTGTCTTTCTGATTTTTATGATTATGATATTTATGAATATGATGATGACATTCAATCAGAACATGAGTTACCCATTCATCCCAAGTGGGTTGAGAAAACCATTGAAGTAGTTGGGGATCTTGTTGGAGATCCTCATGATTCTAGGAAGATTAGATCTCAATTTCATAATGCTTTCTCTTCATGTGAATTGAATATTGTTGAGAAATTATTCATTATGTTTGGATGTGATCCTCAAATATATTAGGAAGCATCACTTGACCCAATATGGAAAACAACCATGCAATAAGAGTTCAACTCATTGCAAGACAATGAGACTTGGGAATTGATTCCCTTTCCCTCCAAGAGGAAACTAGTGCAATGAAAGTGGGTATATAGGAAAAAAGTGGTTGTTGATGGTTCATATATCAAGTAAACAGCCAGTTTATTTTCCAAAGGCTTCTCTCAAGTCCAAGGAGTGGACTATACAGAGGCATTTGCATCGGTTGAAAAGATGGACTCTATCAGGCTAGTTTTATCCGTTGATGCATCTAAGCACTGGGAGGTTCACCACATGAATGTGAAGAATTATTTTAGTCGTGGTGAAATTCAAGAGGGTATGTATATGAAGAAACATGAAGGTTTAATTTAGTATCCTTCACATGTATGCAGTTTAAATAAGTCTCTATATGGCATCAAGCAAGCCCCGGGGCTTGGTATGCCAAGATGGACAATTTTATTCTCTCACTTGGATTTGAAAGATGTAAATCTGATCCTAATTTGTGTTTGCAGTATGTTGGTGACTTATTTCAGGTCATAGTGTTTTATGTTGATGATATTTTTATTACAGGTATATGCACTAAATAAATTGGATCGATTAAGTCTTCCTTGCACAGTGAATTCTCCATGACCGGCATTGGATTGTTGAGGCAATTTATTGGATTAGAGATTGAGAAATATGAAGCAGGGATCAAGGCCATCCAACCAAAGTATATTTCAGACCTGTTATTAAATTTTTAAATGTACGAATGTAAGGCATCCAACTTCCCATACCTTTTAGGAGTAAAACTAGGTGAATTTGGTGCATCTCCCTTGGTGGACAACTCATTGTACATATAACTAGTTGGTAGTCTTTTTTATTTTACACACTCCCGAACTGATTTTTAATATTTTGTAGGTGTTGTTTCTATACATATGTATTAGAATCATGAGATCCATTGGAAGGCTTCCAAAATGATCCTTCACTATGTGCAAGGAATCATACACTTCAGGGTACACTATGTTGTTGGCTCTCCACTAGAACTAGTTGGATTTACTGATTCTGATTGGGTTGGAGATCCCATTGATAGAAATTCCACTTCAAGTTATGTATTCATTATTTCACATGGTCCCATATGCTTATAAATAAATAAACATCACACCATATCCCTCTCTTTAGCTGAGGCTGAGTACAGAGGAGCAGTGAACACAACTACACAATGTGTGTGGTTGTAAGGTAATATTCGGGAACTTGGGTTTGCATTTGATTCACCCATAGTAATTTGGTGTGATAATCAAAGTGTAATAAATATTTTCAATGATCTAGTGCATAGACAAAGTATCAAACACATTGAGATACACATGCACTGCATCCAGAGCTTGGTGCATGATCAGGTGATAGCCTTGCATTATTTCCCATCAGCAGAGCAAACTATTGACATTTTCACCAAGAGCTTCACAGAGAAGACATTAACCTATCTGAGATCCCTTTTTGGATTGGGTGACACATGGTGATGTTTGATATTCACTTGCATTTTTTTGGCTCCATGTCCATTTTTAAAGGGAGGTTTTGTTCCCATGTATTTTTCCTCCTTACCTTTTTTTTTTATGGACAAATAAATTTTTTGAATGAGGTGACTTGAGCCTTAGTTTCCAAGGCCTCAATAATATTTTGGTATAAGTTGTACTAAGTTATTATTAAGGGGGTGTGTTAAATAAATAATCCACCTTAGTACCATGATCATACACCTAGAACACATTTCATTAGATTCTATGCTATATTCCATTGTCCATACTTAGGATAATTGATCATTTACTGATAGTTGAGGCACTCCACTTTGATCAAACTGATAGTTGAGGGGCTCCAGGTTGATCATTATAATAACCTAGGCACCCTCATTTATGTAAATACTATCTTGGTGTGCTCCCCCATCCCCATATTAAGAGATATGTTTTACCTTAGGTGCTAGTGCATCTTTGTGTTGGATTTTTTCCTTTCTTGAGCATTTATTGCCTCCTAGAGACACTTCCACTCACCCATGTGCTCACCCACACCTGGCATGCCTTTATTTATGATCCAGCATGCATCACTCATGTTCTCACTTGCATTCATGACCATTTTGGATGGTTAGGAAGCTGATTGGTCCACCTAGGGGCTTTGAGGGTCAAATCATGGTCTGACACTTGTATGCATCAAAATGGGCTCCAAGGCCTCATGATTTTTCCCTATTGTAATATAAACATGTTCCAGTCATATTTACATGTTGGAAAGTCATAATAAACTCATTTATTGACTACATTTGTGTATGTTATTTTCACTATTTATGTTGTTTTGTGTGTAATATCGAATTGTCAGAATCTTCTCGGATCCAGGATCCTAATGCGAATGAATTCTCACAAATTTGGTGCCAAATAAATATTTCACATGGTGTATGTGCATTCACTATAGAGCACTGAAAAAAAATCACAATAAAGAACATGTATCATTTCCCTCAAATTGATCATCTTTTAGATCAACTTAAGAATGCAATATTTTTCACCAAGTTAGAATTACAAAGTGGCTATCATTAAATCCATATTCATGAGAATGATATTTTGAATAATTCTATTAAAACTAAAGAGGGATTGTATGAATGGATGGTAATGCCCTTTGGGATTTGTAATGCACCTGCAATATTTATGAGGGTGATGAATTATGTGTTTAGGCCCTTCATTGATAACTTTGTCATGCTCTACTTAGATGATATTTTGATTTTCATTCAAACTTGGGAAGAGCATGTCAAGCATGTTAAACAGGTATGGATGTACTTGTAAGGGAAAAATTGCACCTAAAGATGTCTAAATGTGATTTTGGAAAGACATATTTAGTTTATCTAGGTTACATTGTAGGGGGTGGTTAATTGAGTATTGATCCCTCTAAAGTGGAGGTCATTGTAAACTAGCCTCAGCCAAATAATGTAATATATGTAAGAATCTTCTTGGGAGTATCCCAATACTGGAGGAAGTTCATTGCAGACTTCTACTTCATATCTTCCCCTTTACATGCTTTGACAAGTGTGAACAAAGTCTTTCAGTGGGAAGGAAAGGAACAAAAAGACTTTGACACACTGAAAGAAAATATTAGTATAGCTCCAGTAATTTCAATATCATATCTACAACAACCATTTGAGATGGAAATTGATGCCAGTGGTTATGCAGTGGGGGAATTCTTAATGTAACATAAAAAACCAATATGCTATCATTTTGAAACTTTCTCTAAAATAACAATCAATTATCCAACCTATGACAAAGAGTTGTATGCATTAGTAAAAAGTGTTAAAAACTGGGAACATTACCTAATGGGTAAAGAAACAATCATACATACTTATCATCAACCACTACAATATTTACAATCACAAACTAAGCTACAAAAATCAAGGAATTTCAGGTGGATGGGTTTTCTATAACAATTTCATTTGGTTATTAAGTATAGGAAAAGAATTCAAAACAAATTTGCAGATATGCTATCTAGACCTCCAACAAATGCTTCTATTGTCGTTTAACCAAGTCCTTTAGTACATGCAAGTTATGTTGAACAATATACTAAGGATGAAGACTTTAAAGAAGTTTATGGATCACAAAGGCATGGCTATCAGAATGAATAATTGAACTATCATATCAATGGCAATTTTTTGTGTCATATTGGTAAAATATGTATTCCACAAAGTGAAAGAGTGCATGTGATAAGAGAAGCTCACACTTCTCTCGTTTCAGGACATTTTGGAGTAGGTAAATCTATAGCACAATTAAAAAAGTTTTGTTATTGGAATCGAATGAATGGTACAATGTCCAAATATATAATAGGTTGTGTCATGTGTGTAATAAGTAAACCAAGAAATGTAAAGTTAGGCTTGTACACTCCACTTCCAGTTCCTTCTCATCAATCAAAAAGCATTTCAATGGATTTTGTAGGAGGTTTACCAATGTCTAGAAAGGGACATGATTATCTATATATTGTTGTGGATTGATTCAGTAAAATGTGTATACTCATTCCCTATAAAAAGAAGATCACAACTGAGGTGATTTATCAATTGTAATTTGAAAATGAATGGGTCCATTTTGGACATCCTACTTCTATTATTTCTGATCAAGATTCCCGCTTTCTTGGGAATATCCACTATAACATTCATTTGAATCCACACAAATGTGTTTTTTGTGTCGAAACCTAGCGACTGCTTGGATTCGTTGCCTCTAAATATGGCATACAAATTTATCCTTTGAAAATAGAGGTTATTTTGTCTCTACCTTCACCAACTACAATAACTGGACTTCAAAGTTTTCAAGGGAAAGCAAACTTCCTGCACCTTTTTGTATGTAATTATACAGAAAAGACACGATTTTATGTGATTGTTAAAAAAGGGAATCTTGTTTATTTGGGATGATATCACTCAACATGTGTTTGATCGTATTAAACATGCCATCATGTATGCACCTGTGTTACATCCCCCTAATTATTTCCTTTATGTTCTTGCATCTACTTCTACTGTTGGCATGGTATTAGTACAAAAAGACAATAACGACCAAGAACATGATCTATTACCTTAGTAAGAGTCGTTTGGACTCTGAAACATGATATTCACATGTAGATAAGTTATCTTTGGCTACTGTCATTGCAGTACAATTATTTCATCACTACATTTTTCTCAGCACAACAATTGTCTTCATAGACTTCAATCCCATGTGCTACATTTTGACTCGTCAAGTACTGGGGGACATGTATTCCTAATGGATTGTTATCTTGCTGAAATTTTACCTTAAGCATGCTAAATCCAGCTCAAAACAAATCTTTAGTTTTTGTTGAGATCATGTGTGGCCTTCCCCGTACTACTAAAGAAACTAATTCCTTTGACTCTTTTCTGGATGAGTCCTTGTTTCTCATTAGTACATCTTATCCTTAGAATGGGGATATAATTTTGTATCTCCAAATACAATTATTTCAGCCTGAATCTTCATATGACGATCATTGTTATATATGCCACCACGCCAAATATTACCTTATCATCAATGATAGTTTGTATAGTCGTGGCACTGATTCTATATTGCAATGTTGTTTAACTCATGAATAATTTGAACATGTGTTGAATGACTGTCACTCTGGAGCATGTGATGGACATATTTATGGGTTGGATACAACCTATAATATTTTATACGCAGGATATTTCTAGCTGTCAATCTATAAATATTGTATCGAAGTTGTGAAAAAATGACCACCCTGACAAATATTTCAATCAAAAACCCACATTCACCCTGCTCCATTACATCTCTTCATCGTTGTTGGTCCATTTTCAAAATGGTTTATCAATTTTATGCGTTGTAATCCTACCTCAATATGGGCCATGGTTATATCATTGTTTCCATTGATTATTTTACCAAATAGGTTGAGTCTATGCCAACATATGTCAAGGATGGAAAAATTGTCGACCTATTTTTCTTTAACCATGTTATCGCTAGGTTTGGGGTTCCTCAAGCCATCGTTACCATTCATGCTTATAATTTTAGAAACCAGATGATGTTGGAATTAAGTGCTAATATGGGTTTTCATCATGAAAACTCAATTCCCTACTACCCTCAATCCAACGACCAAGTTGAGGCAATTAATAATTTTTTGAAAACCATGCTTCAACAAATGGTAGGAGAACATAAGTCTAGCGAGCATTTTTTTTTAAATAAGCATTATGGGATTATCAAACCACAGTAAATACAACCCATTTTACACCATTTCAATCAGTGTATGGAGTGGAAACAAACTTACCTATTGAATGTGAAATCCCATTGTTAAAACTTGTCATCGAACTTCTACCCAACACCGTTGCAAAGGACGGAAGTTTCTTATATTTGGCTAATCTTGATGAAACCATTCAATATGCATCCCTCATTAATGAGGCACGTAACAAAATAATTAAGGCCCAATATGATAGATACATTCAAACTCATGTATTTAATGAGGGTGATTTGGTTTTAACTTACGACCAAAAATATGATAAATTAGGAGGTGGAAAGCTCAAGCCTATACAGCATGGTCTTTACATTGTTAGCCAAGTTTTGGGAAAAAGGAGATTATGAATTGATTTATTATGATGGGATACCTTTGGGTGAGCCCCAAAATAGGATCTACCTTAAAAGGTACTTTTCTTAAGTAATTTTGCATGAGTTCCTTGTACATTTTATTTATAGAGTGTGTTTTGGTGTGGTTTGAACTTTTTGTTCTTGGGTGTTTAATATATTGTCCTAGTCATGATTGCTTATATAATTTCATGCTTGAATGCACAGATGGAATTCTATTCAATATTTGCAAATGGTGCTAGTCGACATACCTTAAATCTTGCATCAGCATCATGGGTACATTATTCCCCTGCCGGTGAATTAGTAATCTTGGGCAGAATCTATTTAGGTCCTACAACTAACAATCTTGTTGAATATCACACAGTGATTGGATTATTGCTTAATGATTCATCTAATGATGTGTCATATTGTTGTCTATCTGGACTCATGAATGGTGGTTTCCCAACTAAACTGTGACTACGCCATTTGGAATCCTGCACTCCTCCATCTTTTTCAGAGAGATCATCTTCTTGAAAGTCATTTGAATTCATTCAATATCAACATATGTTAGGATTAATTAATCCTCCTTTGTCCAATATAGTATATTTGGTCATATTTCCTAACTTAGGGAGCCATTATTATTGTACAAAAGTGTGGGGGACACACATAGAGGTTATCTTCCACTTACTGCATGTGCATGCATGAGTTTATATGCCTCTAAGATAAATCCCTACATTATAGGACCCCACTATAAGTGCCACTAGCAACCTCCATCCGTTGGTTGTGGTAGGTAAGCAGTTACATTGAGTTAACCTCTAGTTACAATCAGTTAAATCACTTTCAGTTATCCTAGCGCCAGTTTTACATGCATGCAAGCAGAGTGGCACCTTTTTCCCACCTACCTCATCAGTTAATTGATTGTAGACTGATTTAGATATCCATAGTTATACTATTGAGCTTCGACAGTGATTTAGACACATTGAGTTAGTTATTCAGACAACTTGAGCTGGTAGATATGAATCCTATCAAGATGATTCAAATTCTATTTATTGTATAGTAATTGTATTATTTATTAATTAATGAAGATTAATGTTCTTATTATATGAGAAATTCTTGTCCGATTTATCTGAAATTTGTGGCATGAATTTCTTGTTAAGTGTACATTATATTTAATTATTCCACTGCACAATTCCCTTCCTCTATCTTTCATATTTTCCTATAGATCAATGGTTCACAAATTTAAGATGGTATTAGAGCCTTGTCCAGGATACAAAAAATCGTGTCCAACCTCCATTCTACACCATAAGCATTTGAGTTTCCACATAATTTCTGCAATATTTTCCTTGCTAACTCTAGATTCTATCCAGATAAGTCTCTGCATGTGTGACAGACTCTAATAAAGTGCACATGTTGAGGTGGAAGGGTTTGAACTGAAATTTTATTGTGAATTGGTTTGCTTTGCAGTGTTCTTTGCAGGTATCTATGTAGCTTCTTGAAGAATTGACTGGTCAACATACTTAAAGATGGATAATTCTTCAACTCTTGTACCCAAAATCCTTACACCTTCAACTATAATGAGTGGAGGGAAGATATGCAGGTAGACTTGCGCAAGCTAGGCATGTTTAGGATGACATTGGGCAGAGAAGTTGAGCCCTAACAGTATGTTGAGAAGAACATGTTTTTGAATTGACTTGATGAAGCCTTCAACTTCATGTGCACTCACATCTCCCGGGATCTTTTGTTCCATATTAAGGGACTAAGGAATCTAAAGGAATCCTCAGAAAAGATTGAATATTTGTTTGGTAAATAAGATAAGAATCAAGGGAATATTCTAGAGAATGATCTCATTTCACTATAGCCCAACAGCTTCGAAACTATTCAACAATTCTTTACAAAGTACAAAGAACTAGTATTGCAATACAAACAATATGGGTTAAAGAGGAAATATGAGCATTTGGTTCTATCAGTACTGAGAAATCCTGGCTCAAAATACTTAGTATTTGTCTCTACATTCCATTTCAGAAGAGCTTCCATCCCTAATTGGAAGATTCCTTCTTTGGATTCTTCTGTTGAGTCCTTGATACAAGAACAAGATAAATTGGTTCAAATGTGAGTGATTCAGAACTCCAAGAATCAAGCACTCTTTGTAGGAGACTCAAACAATGTGCAAGAAAGAGGGAATCACAAAGGGAAGAGACCAAAACCACTTATTCAAATCCAAAGGAGAATCATAAATATTTCATTCGAGCCTCAAGTTCCAAGAAAAAGAAGATATTAGAGAAGATGAAGTGTCCCTATTGTATGAGAGGATTTCATCCAGAGATTCAATGCATGAAGAAGACCATTGACCAGTTGAAAACACTCCTTGAACATAACAATATTTACCTTCCACAGGGTGTAGAGATATCTGAAGCTAGAGAGCAGACTAAAGAATATGAGAGATGACATGCTTTGAAAGAAGGATTCACTCAATCATAGGCCTATATGATTGATCCAGGATCATCCAACCACATGATTTGCTCCAAATAATCCTTCACTACTCAGGATATCTCGAGAGGACCTGGCATTCATATGGGAGATAAGTCACAGATCCCAGCTATTGGGAGAGGTTTTAGTAAAATATAGCATGGAGAGTTCAAGAATGTACTCTATGTTCCCTCTCTTGCAACAAATTTGTTATTTGTTTATTATATGACACATATTTCCTCTCCAAAGCAAGTTGTATTTGGTCCTGACTCAGTGGAGATGTCAAATACCTCAAATGGGAAGCTTTTAGAGAAGGGTTTTTCAAATCATGCCTCCAAGGCATATGAATTCTCACTCTTTCTACCATACTCGGCTCCAGTACAATCTCAAGAGCCATTTGAAAGGTAAGGTAAAAACTCTCTTTCATCTCCATTTGAAAATATTTATATTTTTTCTAATATTTCAGTTTCATAATATTAGGAACAAGATCACGATGATATTGGTATTGATATTGTACCTCAATATGATCTAGATCCAGATCCATATCTTATTCCAAATCAAAATCGTAAATGGCTTGAAAAGCTCATTGAAATAGCTGGGAATGTTGTTGGGGATCCCGATGATAGAAGAAGAATGAGGTCCCAGTTTCAGAATGAACATGTTTCACTCTCTCACACAGCTTTGCTTCCTATATATTGGTGCAACAAACTTCCAGAGAGATGTTAATTGATGATGAATATTGATCCACAATTTGACCCACTAATGAATAAAAATGGATCATTCCATTCCTCCCCTAGAAAGAAGAGACAAAAACAACATTCAACAGATAAGAAGAATATGGAAAGGTTCACATGCACAGTCTCAGGATATTGATGCATAGAAAATCCATGATTATGCAAGGATGCTCCACAGAGTTGCAAATTGCAGCAATTTTTTTATAAGTTTTTTCTCAAAGAGAAAAAATTTCTCTTAAGTAGTATAGCTTGTTTCCTATTTCCTGCTTATTTTGAGGGGGAGGGGGGGTGTCCCATGAGGTTTTCCCCATTTTCCTTATTTTATTAAGCAATATTTTATTTCACATAGATTGTATGGGTGACTTTTGGCCTAGTTTCCAAGGCCCAAGTTTTCCAAAGTTAGGATTAAGGGGGGGTTTTAGGATTAATTAATCCTCCTTTGTCTAGTATAGTCTATTTGTTCATATTTCCTAACTTAGGGAGTCATTATTGTTGTACTAGAGTGTGGGGGACACACATGGAGGTTATCTTCCACTTATGGCATGTGCATGCATGATTTTATGTGCCTCTGAGACCAATCCCTACATTATAGGAACCCACTATGAGTGCCACCAGCGGTCTCCATCAGTTGGTTGTAGTAGGTAAACAGTTATGTTGATTCAACCTCCAGTTATAATCAGTTAGATCACTTCCATTTATCCTAGCACCAGTTTTGCATGCATGCAGGGAGAGTGGCTCCTTTTTCCCACCTACCTTATTAGTCAACTGATTGTAGACTGATTTAGACATCCGGAATTATACTAGTGAGCTCCGATAGTGATTTAGACACACTAAGTTAGATATTCAGTTAGCTTGAGCCGGTAGATTCGAATACTATCCAAATGATTTGAATTCTATTTATTGTATAACCATTGTATTATTAATTAATTAATGAATATTAATGTTGTGATTATCTAAGCTATTATTATCTGATTTATCTAAAATTTGTGGCATGAATTTACTGTTCAGTGTAAATTCTCTTTGATTATTCCAACGCATAATTCCGTTCCTACATCTTTCATCTTTGCATGTAGATCAATGGTTCACAAATTTAACAACATATTCTAAGACAAATGAATGCAATTGTTGATTCATTGGCCAATTATGTTTTGAATTGGTACATAGTTCATTCTTAGATATTCATTTAAAAATTACGCATGTAAATGATCCATATAAATAAGTAGTCTTAAACGAGATCCATATAAATAAGTTGGCATAGATCACGGACATGAAGACAATATAATATAAGTCTTTTTCAGGGTTCAGGAACGGGTTAGGAGAGGAAGTTGGATATTCCCTCTATTTGGTGCTGGAAAATACAAGGAAAAGAATTTGAAGATTCATTCTAGTTGGTGTTGGATAATACAAAAAGTAGAGTTTGAGCTTTCGTTCAATTGGCCTTGAAGAACAAGAAGAGGAGATTACAGTCTCCATTTATGTTGGTGATCCATATTTATGTGAGAATGAAATGAAAGAGAATATATATATACATACATATATATATGCACATATATATTTCAAGAAACACATTGATACAGTAAACTAATATTCTATTAAATGAATGAAACAGAACAAAATGTAAAATAAAAGCATCTAGAATGGTGGTAGCTATATATCTGAGAATAGATGAGGTGGCTACGCTCATTCATGACAAGATGAATACAAAATGAGGTTGAAAGGTCCTATTTATCATAAGTATGAGTGAAATAACCCTAAACATACAAAAACCCAAACCTATAACATGAACCATCATAAATTTTGCGATCCCAAGGTTGTTAGTTGAATAGTCAATTTCTTGGATCATAAATTGTGCATACGATCTTCGTTTAGGGTGCTAGATAGTCCGTTGGAAAGATATATCCAGGAAAAATAGTGGATAAATCCTAACAATAGCATACGAATATTGTATGTGCCTCTAAATGCCCAAAAAACATAATTTGGGGCCTTAAAACGACCCTAGAACTTCATGACCCCAAAAGCAGTAGAAAAATATCAAAAAATTGCCAACATGGAAAATATTTTTGAGCTAGTGGAATAGGTGGGTGTCCACCTATATCCATATGGATCAGTCCTCCCCCCATATTAAGAAATAGTCTCCATTTTGTTAAGTTCCCCCATGAAATGGGGAAACTTCTGGTGAACTTGACTCCTGGTGAGCCACTGCCTTGGTGGAGTAGTTTCCCTGCTTTGATAACCTGATACAATTGGATATATTATTGGAGGCTTCCATTAACATGTGTTTCAATGATCTTATCTATAGGTGCATGTTCCATGCAGTCAGGGTTGAGCTCTATAGGTGTCAACTTCTTTGTCGCCTCTGATGTGTCCAGCAATGGTGTAAAATATGGGCGAAGGAGCTCTACATTGAATACTGGGTGCAAGCCAAGGAATGGAGGAATTATTAATTCAAAATAATTCTCACTAAATTCCATGGTGATGGTGTATGGACCATATCAAAGTGGACGAATCTTGTGATGTAGTCCTATGAGCTTCTCTTTCTACAAATGCAACCAAACCTTATCACCCACTTGGAACTTGCATGGAACCCAATATTGGTCATGTTTCTATTTGCACTTAGTATTGGATTTATTTAAAATATCATGGACCTATTAGAGGATGTTTTACACTTTTTCAAAAAATACGGTGGCCTTATCAGCCTCAGTGTAAGCACGGGTGAATTCCTACAGTTTGGATGCAATGGGTAGAGCTACATCAATTGGTGCCAGTGGTTGGAACCCCATGCACACTTGAAAAGGGTTGTGTCTGATAGATATATGAAGGGATATGTTATAGTTATGTTGAACATATGGAAGGATCTCATCCCATGTGTGGGGATGTTTATAATTGTACATTCTCAAAATATACACAATCATCTAGTTGACTACCTATGTTCGTCCATTAGTTTGGGGGTGGAAAGAAGTCAATTTGGTGAGTTAGATATCCATCAATGACCATAGGTTGGTGTTAATATTTTAAAATTTGTTATTCCAAAACAAGAGGATCATTGAAAAAATAATAAGAACATCATAACAAAAGAGAACACAAATATTTAAATTGGGAAAGCCTTGTGGGAGATAAAACCCAACAAAAATTCCTCAATATAGACTTAAAACAAGTACAGTGTAAGACACATAGATAATACTAGACAGATTCCTCCTTCTAAGATGGATTTTTCCTTCTCTCTCTAGCGAACTTGCTTGAGTTCTAAGTATGTCCAAATGAGGGAGGCACCTTACCTATTTATATTGATCAGTTGAGAGGTCTAATAACACAATATGGATGACTTATCCTCTCAACCAGGACCAAATTTCCTTGGGAGAGATTTGGATGGAGTCAAGACATATGTTGACTTTTAAGTTATAAATATCTTGGATGATAAGGACTCATATGAATTAATTGGGTGTTATATAATGATGCCATATTTAATTTGAATTAGTGGAATATATGCTTGGAGAGGGAGGGTCGTTGGGTTATGTAGCCATTGGATCCTACATTTGGTGAGCGCTTCATGGAACCCATAGAAGAAGTGTTGGATGAAGGACCCCTAGATCAACTATATTATTTAACCATAGGAAAACAAGAGTTCAAAATAATATTTTAAAAATACTTTTGTGGGCACTACTGACCTGACTTACAATGTAGGTTTTACCTAAGACTTTACCAGACCAATTACATCAATGACATCCCCAATCGGAGGAACAACATATCTGAACCGAGGAATAATGATAATAATACAAAATAGAATATATTCTATATTTATATCTCTTTAACGCTCCCTCTTAACAAGGAACGTATTATATAACAATAGTAACAAAAACAATATATGTACAATTGATTGGTAAGTCTATATGTCATAGGAATTTTCCAACAACTATATCATCATCATCATCCATGGAACATCATCATCATCATCTTGAGCATCATCATGAGTGACATCATCTTGGAACATCATCGTTAGCATCACCATATTCGAACATCATCACGAGCATCATCTCGGAACATTGTCATGAGCATAATCTTGGAACATCATCACGAGCATCATCTTGGAACATCATCATGAGAATAATCATCTCGAAAAAGCATCACGAGCATCATCATCTCAAGCATCAACTGCAATATCATTAGTATACAAATACTGAACAACATCCACAAATGAATGCAGAATCGCCCAAAGCATGAAAAAATAATGGAACATCATCATCCGCAAATGAATCTAGTACCTTGTCCACAAATTAATGCAGGACACTCATCATCTGCAAATGAATGCAAGAACTCATCCACAAATGAATGTAGGACCTCATCATCTACAAATGAATGCAAGACCTTATTTGCAAATGAATGCAGGACCTCATCGTCCACAAATGAATGCAAGACCTCATCGTTCGCAAATGAATGCAGGACTTCATCGTATGAAAATGAATGTAGGACCTCATCGTCCACAAATGAATGCATGACCTCATCAAAACAATAATTATAGGACATTGTGGACATCTGTATGCACTCTGATAAACTCAATCGTATTAAAATATCACTCCTCAAACTGAGTTGCCACACCACTCTCTACATCAAACCACCTCATTAGAAATAATATCATCATCAATACCTTTTTCTAGGGAGTTCCTTTCGAAATACACCAATCTTGTCTCAAAAATATTCAAACTTCACATGATATGGAGGCTTATTCAACACATATTCAACTTGTTTATTTGTAGGAACATAATGGAGCTTCATGGATCCTCTCTGCATGATATACCAGATGTATTGATACTTTATATCTCTATGATTTTACTTATCATGAAACACTAGGCTCTATGTCAACTTGTTGCAACTCTGGTTATCACAATAAATATCATTCACATCCATCTCGGAATCAAACAATCCTTCCAATAAATTATCAACCCATACTTCTTCAATACAGGTTGAGCATGGTGCAATGTATTCATCCTCAGGTGTACTAAGAGAAACATGGGTTTGCTTTCTACTAAGACATGAATCACACCTAATCCCAAACTAAAACAACATCCTTAAGTGGTCTTTCTATCTTGAGCGCTTCCTGCCCAATATTATAAGTATATCCATACAATATAAACTCACTGTCTGTTTCATATATTAGTCCATAATCCAATGTTCCCTTTAGGTACCTCATCACATGTTTTGTAGCAATTAAGTGAACATGTCGAGGCTCCACCATATACTGACTCAAGGTGTTTACAACAAAACATATATTTAGTCTTGTATTTTTTAAATACATCAGTGAGCCAATAATATGTCTGTATAATGTGGAATCTACTCTTTCTAAAGATTCAACATTCAAGAGCTTCATGTTTTTCAACATTGCAGTGTTCATTTCCTTGCAATCCAACATCCCAAATCTATTTAGTATCTCAACTGCATATTCTCCTTGGCTTAGGAAAATATCATCTGGGAAGTTCCATACTTTGAGACCTAGGAAGTAATGCATCATGCCAAGGTATTTCATCTCAAATTATGAGGAAAGCTTCTTCTTACATTCACTTATGACTTGGGCCTTTCCTATCAAAAATAGATCATCCACATATAATAGTAATATTAGGATCTCGCCATCTTAAACCTTATAGTAAAGGTTGGAATATGATTTACTTTTGGTAAATCCCAAGCTCGTCAGGAAGCCATCAATTCTTCCATATCACACTCTGGGTGCTTGCTTCAACCCATATATTCTTTCTTCAATATACATACATGTGTCCTTTTGTCGTGTGTCTCAAAAACTGGTGGTTGTTAAATATACACTTATTCTTATATAACATGGTTTAGAAAGGTTGTATTTAGGTCCATTTGGTGTAGCTTCCATTTAATATTAGTTGTCAAGCAAACAATTGTTCTGATTGAAGTATATATTTCTACTGGTGAAAAAGTCTCTTCATAATCAATCCCTTCCTTCTAAGAGAATCTTCATGCGACAAATATTACTTTTGAACTTTTCAATACCACCATCTCTTGAACGCTTTGTATTGAAAATCCATTTTGAAGAGACCATTGATTTATCCTTTGGTCTTGGCACCACATCCAAAACATCATTCTTTATGATAGACTAGTATTCTTCGATCACAGCATATATCCATTCTTTCTTCTTTGAAGCTTCTTCAAAACATGTGGGTTTTTCATCAACAAGGTTGCACATCAAGGCCACATAATTGGAGTAAAGTCTAGGTCTTGTGCTTCCTTCTCGTGCGCCATATATTTATGCTTCTCGGATAATATCATGAGCCCAAGATGGTATTCTCTTTGTTGAAATAATCTCATGGGTTGTCTTCATGGGTCTTTGGGGATCTTCCATGTCATGATCTTCTGGTATGAGTTCTTCTTCAATGTCTCTAACTTGTGGCCTATTGGTTTCTGCAATTCTAGGAGCCTCTTCCTCTACTTCATGATCTTCATCTACATAGTTATTTCTGGATTTGTTGAAAGTTGAATTTTCATCAAATGTGACATTTATACTGATATCAATATGACAAAAACCTGGAATGTAGATTCTGTAAGATTTTTACTGATCGGTGTATCTAATAAATATTCCCTTTTTTCCTGAAGGGTACAACTTTGATCTATTCTCCTTAGGAACATGTAAGTATACATGACAACCAAATATATTCAGGTGGTTGACTTCAGGATTCCCACCAGTAAACATTTATTCTAGAGTTTTGTTCCCAAGAGAATTATGGGATATTATGTTATATGCATAGGTCATGGTCCTTTCTACTTCAACTCATAAATACATGGGTATATCTTGATCATGAAGCATGGCTTTGAATTCTTCCATGATATATCTATTATTCCTTTCTTCCACTCCAGCATGTTGAGGATCATAGGGTGTAGTAAGATCCCTCTTAATCCCAACTTCTTTAAAGAAATCCTTGAATTAATTTGAAGTGAATTCTCTCATATCAAAGTCTTGATCTTCTTTTCACATAGATTATCGACAAGGGACTTGAACTCTTTAAACTATTCAAATACTTCATCTATACTCTTCAAAAAAAAATATCCAAGTCTTACGAGAGTAATCATGAATAAAGGAGACACAATAAACATACCCACTTAAGGAAGCAGTTGATATCAGTCTGCACACATCTGAGTGATAAATATCTAAGATCCCCTTTACATTACTGTGACTATTTGGAAATGGGTTATTGGTACTCTTTCCTTGAGAATATCCTTTTCATTCCCCTTCATGATTAATCTAGTTCTTTGGTAAATTTGTCACTACCTTTCTCACAATTGGTAATGCTTTTTAGTTCACATGAACAAGTATTTTATGCCATGGTTCACATGGACTGATGGTACTAGATGTAAAAATTGAATCTGTGTGCCCCTTCAATTTGTAGAGTCCTCCTTCTTCAACACCAATTACAACTACATCATATATTGTCTTTCCTTTTGGCCACATAATAACTTCACCATATACAAAGGAAACTATGAATCCTTTCTTATATAAAGTTAAGATAGAAAGAATATTCTTCTTTAAACCTAGAACATATACGAACTCTTTCATCTTCATGGACTTTCTATATTTTAGCTTATAAGAGGCTTCTCCCATTCCTTTGATGGGATATCAATAATCATATCCAAGTTTCACCTTGTGTGAATAGTATTTATAGGTAAGACATGAGAGAGATTCTTTGTAACCTTTCATATGTTTGGAATCACCATAATATATGAGCCAAGTTTGACATCCATGAGATTGATCCTATGAGAGCTGAAATTAAGACATATTCTTCACTAGAGTCTTCATTTTTTCCAGCCTTGTCTTCTACTGCATGGGCATGGAACTTTCAGTTCTTCTTCTTGAAATTAAATTTATTAAGTGGAAAATTTCTAGCACTGTATCCCAACTTATGACATGTATAGCATTCAAAATATTAGTAATCCTTGTTAGGTTTCTTACCTCTTTTGAATTCTTGTGATATTTTGGGAGGTGATCCTTGATCCTTCCTTTTGTTTCTTCCATTCTTTGCATGAGCTACTAGAGCTTGATCTTCATTATCATTTAGCTTGTCTTCTCTATTTTCTATCCTTCCTTATTCATGTGGACATTCTCCCCATAGTTTGTTGAACTTTCTTAACTTTATTCTAGCACATATTTCTCTGATGAAGGAATGACATTTACAGTGGTCATTACAACTTCCACTTCTTCCACCATGTGACCAATGGATTCTAACTATTCTTTGATCTGAGATACTCTTGAGAAGTATGACTGCATATTTTCTTCCTTTTGTATCTCCATGCCCTTGAGTTGATTTCTCAAGGTCATTTTTCTATTGATATTCTTGCCTTCAAATAGACTAGCTAGTGCATCGAACATTTCCTTTGGAGTATTATTTGAATATACTTGAGGAATCAAATGATCCTTGATAGAATTAGTTATGATTCTATTAGCTGTGATCATATCCTTCTTTTTCTTGCATTTTTATTCATCTCCCTCTGGCTCCTTGACCTCATCTTTGATGCAACCTTCTAGGTCATGTTCTTCAAGGATGAACATGACTTTGTACTCCCATGCTCTGAAATTCTATGTTCCTTCAATATTTTCATCAATATTGGTGTTGTTTTTAATGTTTAAATAATGAGAACATCAAATCGAAATATATGAGGTAGAACTAATCAATTTGAGTACTACTTCTAAAATTTGCTTCACGATGACCTAGGGTTTGACAGAAAAACCCTAATTTTCCAACTATGGTCACTTGCAAATTCAATTAGAGGGAAATATGTGCATCCTCAAGGATATATGGTCTATATATTTATTTTCCTAGATATGTGGACAGAAACTTGAAAAACTTGTTACCCTAGTTTCTCTTGATAGCAATGGTAGGTCAAAAATTGAGAATCCACAGAAGTGAAAACTGCTTTGAAAGAAATATGCTCCCTCTTAGGGTGAGTTGAATGGTCATTATTTTCTATCCAACCTATGGAGGGAGGTGTCCAAAATATTGATCCCTATCTTGTTGAACTACTAGAAAAGCTACTGCACAATGTCTTCTTTCAGGTTGTCTCTATACCATGTTAAGATTTTAAAATTTGTTATACCAAAACAAGAACAACATTGAAAAAATAACAAGCACAACAAAAAAAGAAGAACACAAATATTTATATTGGGAAACCCTCATGGGGGAGAAAACCCCAACCAAACTTCCTTAATATAGACTTCAACCAAGTACAGTGTAAGACCCAAATATAAGACTAGACTACTTCCTCCCTCTTAGATGGATTTCTCATTATCTCTCTAGTGAATTTACGTGATATTTGAGTATGTACAAATGAGGGAGGTTCCTAACCTATTTATACTAATCAGTTTATAATCCTAATAACCCAACATGTTTGACTTATCCTCTCAACCAGGTTCGACTTTCCTTGGGAGACTCAAAATAAAATTTTAATAATACTTTTGTGGGTACTACTGACCCAACTTACAACAAAGGTTTTACCTCAAGAATTTACCTGTCCAGTTACATCAATGACATCACCAATCGAAGGAACAATAGATCCAAAAGGATGAATAATAATAATACAAAATAGAATATCTTCTGCAGTTACATTTCTTTAACAATTGGACCAGAATATACTGAGGAAACAACTGTCACAATCTGAAATCATGGTCTGTTGCAGCCCAAAATGAAATTAAAAATGCCTGAATAAGAGTTTGGCAATGGGTTTGGTGGATATGTTCTTCTTCCAAAATATCAGAATGGTAATCTTAGAGAAACGATCCACAAACAAAAAGACACAGTCATTACCATGCTTGGTTGAAGGTAGTCTTGACATGTAATCCATGGACATGGGTTCCCATGGCCCAGTGGGAGTAGGAAGAGGAGTTTCCAATACCTGCTTCTTGCTGGAAGGTTTCATGATGGTGGAGACAGTGCAAGATATGATATTTCATTCAACATCTTGCTGGATATTGGGCCATTAAAAGTTCTTCTGCAATACTGCCATTATCTTTTTCGTGCCAAAGTGCCTTGGCACCCAACTGTATTGTGATTCCTAAATTATCTGTGCACGCTCACTTGAAGGAACACAGACATGGCCCAGGTGGATTAACAATCCTTCCTGGAGATGAAATTCTACCACTAGTCTGCATGCATATATGTCTTGATAGATGGAAGCGAATTCGAGATCACTATCATATAGTTGAGGCTGCCCGAAAATATCGTGGCCACAAGAGTTGAGCATAGTGGTCAGTGTTACTATTGGAGGTCGACTAAGATAATCAATGAATCGATTTGTGTTTCCCTTCTTATATTTAATATTTTGGTGGAATTTTTGCAAGTAGGTGGACCACTTTTGGTTGCGATCATTCTATAAATATCCTTAGGTTTGCAAGAACAACAGGGGCTTGTGATTAGTCTAAATGACCGTCTCTTTTTCGATGATGTGATGCTTCCATTAGTAGCAGGATTGGACAATGGAATACATTTCCTTATCAAAGGTGGGGTACTTGTGTACTATATCCTGAAGTGTCTCACTATGATATGCCACCGAATGGTCATGTTGAGTGTAGACTGCACCAATGACATAATCTGAAGCTTCGGATAAATATCAAAGGGTTGTTACAAATATGGTAAGGTAAGGATGGAAATCGAACATAAACATTTATTTATCTCCTCAAATTCTTGTTGTTATGGCTTGGACCAGACAAACTTGTCCTTATATCCCCATTTGGTCACCTGTATAAGGGACCAAGTAATATTAGAGAATCCCAACACAAATATGTGATAAAAGTTGCCATCACCTAGGAAGATGCAAATCTCTATGAGAGTTGTTGATATAGGACACTCATGAATGGCTTAGAACTTGTTCATATCCACATGCACATCATGTTCATCCATGATGTATACCATATATTGAACCTTCTCTATTCCAAATGAGCAGTTCTTTATATTGTTGTTTAACTTGTGTTGTTGTGAGTTGCTAAGGACCTGGTGGATATGTTGGAAATGTTCTACCCATATTCTGTTGTAGATGAGGATATCATATAGATATGACCACAAAATCATTTGTGAATGGAAAGAGAATAATATCCATCATCCTCATCAAGGTTGTTGGAGCATTAGTCAAGCTGAAATTCATGAACAACCTCTTAAAAAGGCCTTCCCGATATTTGAAGGAAGCCTTCTAGACATCGATTTGCTCGATTAGCACCTCACAATAGCTAGACTTCAGATAAATTTTGTTGAAATATTTTCCACCCTTGATTTGGCTGAGAAGGTCATTGATCTAGGGAATGGGATACTGACTCTAAACTATGATCTTGTTTAGATATTGGTAGTTAATAGAAATTCGCCATGTCCCATTTTTCTATGCCAACAAAATTGGGCTCCCAGAAGGTGATGAGTTGGTTCGAAGATTCCCCTTTTTCAACTAATTCTTGAATATAATGATTTATTTCTTCATTATCCATGAGGGAATGCCTATATACTATCTCATTCAATAAAAAGAGCCTCGATGACCAAATCAATTGAATGCTTGACCTGGAAATGTAATGGAACCCCTATAGGCATGGTGAAGATATCTCTATATGATTCCACTATCTTGTCCACCTGCTTCTATTGTGTGGAGAGACCCCATGTAGGGGTGGAGGTTGTTGTTATGATATTTTATTCCCCTTCGGAATGAATCATAAAGAGGATGAATTTCCATGTCTAGAATATTACCTTCCTTCACTGCTTAGCTATGATGAGAGACACTACAGTAGTGGGGATTGGATTCGATATCCTATAAAGTTTCTTTCGTAAAGTAATAATGACACTACAAGGTCTAGAATCATACACAACATGGTGTTTCCACATATATAGTTGTCCTACAACAACATCACAAACTTCAAGTGGGGAAACATCATACATTACCTCATCTTTGAAGGGCTCGATGTCGTAGGACAAGTAGCACTATTGAATGAAATGGATGTTTCATCCCTGGCTCAACCAACCGATGGTGTATGGTAGAGGGTGTGGAATCATCATTAGATTTAATCTCTTGAAAACCTCTACCAATATGGCATTCTTCAAGCTACCATTGTCAACAATGAAATGTATAGGTTCCCCTATACCCATAGTTGTGAAAGGAAGAGGTGCCCCCATTCTTCTGCTTCCTCACACTCTTCTCGTTGGATATTTTTTATTGCAATGGTGGCACTAGGTTTCAAATAAATGACCTGAATTCCCTTCTCTTGTTATGAATCAAATTCTAAGGAAGAGTCCGGCTTTGGGGATTTTGTCTCATCCAACAATGATTGTTTTGAGAAGAATTCATGAATGTTCTCCCAAGGGAATTTTTTGGAATTCACACCACTTTCCAGTGTCCCTCTTTGATTTCCTGTTACCCTTATTTTCCTACGGCTTGGGTTGGTTGTCAGAATTTTGGTCATCCTTACTCTATGCTTTACTTTGTGAGTTGAGGCCACCTTTTTCGAGATTCTATTGTTGATTTGCATACTTAAACTCCCGATTATTATTCTTCTTAAAAAATTTCTCAATATTGATAGCGTACCAATAAGAAAATCCCAGTGAAGATATGTTTAGGAAATCCATCTCTATCTAAATGTCCCTATGCATGCCACTACGATACTTTAGGACCAAGTTCCATTCAAAACCTTTAATACCTAGTATTGAGCACAAGGTATGGAATATGTTGGTAAACTCTGGAACTNCTAAATGTACCTATGCATGCCACTACGATACTTTAGGACCAAGTTCCATTCAAAACCTTTAATACCTAGTATTGAGCACAAGGTATGGAATATGTTGGTAAACTCTGGAACTGTATGATCTCTTTCCTGGTGCAAAGTCATCCACCTGGTGTATTGGTCATCATAGTTTCTCACGGGGTAGATTTCCTCCTTGACAGCAATGAAAAAAGCTTCCCAAGTGGGTTCTTTCCTAAATATTTTATCATTTTCCATTGCATGCCTCTCTTAGTACCAATCCCACTAGTATTTGATATAATGCATTTAAGGAGCGTGAAGGCGATCTCTTTCATTTTTGAATTTTTTTGAAAAGATAAGTAACCCACTAACAAACTTAACCATTGCTCCAAAGCATCTGCATCTATATTTCCTTCAAATAAGGGGATGTCAAATTTAACTTGTAACTTGAAGGGAGTCTCACCTCTTAAATGGTTACTTGTTAAAGGTGCATATGTCGTCACCGGCAGCCATCGAAGGATCTAGGAAAAATTATCCATCACCCCATTTCTTTGTCACATGAGGGCTTCCTCGAGAAACAACTTGATAGGATTTCCTACTATGTCATCTCTCTTTTCTTCTCCTTCCATGTGAGTTTGCTTGGGCCGACGAGATTGGTTTTCCCTGAGTTCAACCAGTTCTAGACCCAACTCATGATATTCAAATCTAGTCAAGGACATGCACTAAGAAACCACAAGACTATATTGCTTTGATACTACTTATCCAAAATTATGTGAGAAAAAATGAAAGAGAATATATATATTAACATGCAAAGATATATTGCAAGAAGCATAGTGATATAGTAAACTTATATTATATAAATTAATGAAATAGAGCAAACTACCAAATGAAAATAGTTAGAATGGTGGTAGTTATAACTCTAAGAGGAAATGTGGCTGCTACACTCATTCATGAAAATATGAATAAAAAAGGAGGACGAAAGGTCTTGTTTATAATAAGTATAAGGGAAATAACCCTATGCATCTAAAAACATAATCTTAGAATATGAACCATCATAAATTTTGTCACCCCAAGGTGGTTAGTTGAATATTCGACTTCCTGGGATCATAACTTTTGCATACGATCTATGTTTAGGGTGATCGATAGTCCATTAGAAAGATATATATGAGGATTACAATAGTGGATTGGGATTAGAAAATAGTATACATTTATGTTATAGGTTGTTTTGGAACCAAAAAACATTGTTTAGGGTCTCAAAATGGCCCTAAAAGTTCAAGACCTGAAAAACATTAGAAATTTACTAGAAATTTTCCAACATGGAAAATTGTTTGAGCCAGTGGAATAGCTGGGTGGCTACCTATATCCATCTGGATCAGTTGATACCTCGACACTGCAAGTGGGTGATTGGAAAAAAAGGAATAATATCCATTCGGTTTGGTTCCTGAAGTCAGCAAGTTGGTGCTTGCGCAGAATATTGAATTCCTTACAGGTTGGTGCATGCCAAATCAACAAGTTGGTTCTTGCATGTGGGATTGGTGTCCCAATCAGATTGGTTTCTAAAGTAAGTTGGTGCTCACATTTGGAGATTGGTTTCTCCTATCTATGTAACCAATATGTGTGTGTGTGTGTGTGTGTATGTGTGTGTGTGTGTGTGTGTGTGTGTATAAAGTCACTCTACATATTCTTTACACAATTGTGTCCTTTACTATTTTTGGCTAAAAGAGTCTTGAAGTATAGTTTTTAAGTGAAATATTGTGTGATCTACGCAAATTTAATCATTGGAAGGTATATCATTGTGCATATATGGTTGGAAAGGAAATATCTTCTCAAAGTGAAGCACCAATATTTGATGGAGATAACTAGTACTCATGGAGTATTATGATGAAGGCACATATGTAACCCATAGAATTAGAGGTTTGGCATATAGTGGAGAATGGATATAATCCTCCAAAGGAAACACCAAATAATAACACTAAAAAATGGACTTTACAGATGTCATGAAATAGCAAGGAATGCCACATTGAATACCCTATCAAAATATGTGAAGGATAAGGTTGAGTCTCAATCCTTAGCCCATGAAATTTGGAAAAAATAAAGATTCTTGACTTAAGAAATATAAGTGTTGTGAAGGATCAAGATGATTCATTTCATAATACTGAAATCCACAAAAGATTAGAAGATACGGATAATCTCTCTATTGAAGAAGCTAGATGTGGTATTCACACTCAAAGGAAAACTATAGAAGAAGTCAAAAGCATTGCAACCAAAATGATGGAAACTCTGAAAATGAAATAAGAAGAGTCAATTGCAATGGAAGCACACTTGTTCAACTAATTGCAGAAAAAGGATGAAGCTTATGAGTCAAAGGAATGAGAACTTTCACGCTTAGAATACAAACTTGAAAATTCAATGTCAACAATTCAGAAGCTATCCAAAGAAATTATGTCTCTAAAGGAATAATTGGATAAGTTAAGGAAATATCTTAAACAATAAAGAGAAGAAGGGATTGCTAAATCAAAGGAATAAATCCAATCCCTAAAATATCAGCTACAAAAGTCTCAAAGACAAATTGATGACGCTAGCAAGGCTATCAACGTACAACAAATTCAACTTTAGAAAGAAAAGGAAGAGGACAATAGTTTAAGGAATTAAGTGGAAGAATTCAAAGAGATTTTGGAAAGTCCAAGAAAATAATCCAAGATAGATAATAAATACCTTTAAAGTTAACTTCAATCAAAGGATGAAATTTGTCAAGCAAGATATCTCGAGATCATTTCTCTGAAAGACAAAGTATTGAGGGTGCAAAAACAATTAATGAAAATAATACTCAACTATAAGAAAGAGAACAAGAGGTTGAAAGACTAAGAAATGAATTTGCTAGGATACAAACTTAGCAGAGGACAAATGACATGTTCATCAAAAGTATAGAAGTCCTAGAAGAGATCCTTAAAAAAAATAGGTCACCATTTAACAAATATGATCTAGGTTACAATAATGATGTTGGAAAGAAAGCAGAATCTTCTCTCCTAATGGAAAAAATGAAGAAAATAGTGAGAACCATGGAGGAAGATTTAGAAGTACAATTCAAAAGGACACTCAAAAGAAAAATTACAAGTTCAAGAATGTTGCATTACCAACGAGACATCATACACTTAGGTACAAAAATATGTTTCATTGTTGTCATTTCTCTTGTTATAAATTTGGGCATAAAGCAGTGGATTGTGAAGTGTATTCCAAGAGTAGATTTAAAATATGAAAGGTCTATAAAATTATTGAATACTAGAAGTGAAATAGTGATTGACATATTGCAAAAGTTTGCAACAATATGGTATGTTACAAATGCAACATCTTAGGCCATAAAGATAAATATTGTAAGAGGTCAAAGAAAACTAATAAATTTTGGAAGAAAAAACAAGAAAATAATGAAAAGGAACCTCAGGTAGCTCTATATGCTATAAATGAAAGAAGTGTATGTACAAATATAAAGAAAGTAAAATGTACAAAGATTTGGAAAAGAAACCAGATCAAAAGGAAAAAATTGATGTGTCGATTTTATGTTCATAAACTGAAAGGACAAGTGAAAGTCAATCTAAGTCTCATGTATTGGAACAAGAAATAATGAACTTCAATATAGGGATAAAATACAGAAAACTAGAAATATCAAAAAAGAAAGGATGTGTGTAGAAAGGGATGGCAACATATTGTAAGCATTAATGAATAATAAGATATTGAAAGTAGTCCAGAAGTTGAAAGAAACACAGATGTTGAAAGCATCATAGAAGTACATGGAAGCTAGAACTACGCAGAAACTGAAGACTGCACTAAAACAAGAAGTTGCAGAAATTGAAGTTGCTTATGAATAGATTACACTATCATTCCTAGAGAGTATGCACAGTCAAAGGGGAAGAAGAGATCAGTGAGAAGACCTAGAAATACCTCAAGAGGGAGACAAAAATAGTAAAACAAGATCAAGTTAAGAAGCATGAAAATAGGGGAAGTAAATCAAGGTTCGACATTAAGGTTGAAGACCTGGAAGCAAGGCAATAGCCAAAAACACCACAAGAAGTTAGAACAAATTGATAACAAAGGAAAGAAAGAGTAAATATTCTAGTAAACAATATTGAGACCCCAAAGCTAAAATGTGAAAGGTTGAACGAAGAAAGTACTCAACTATTGGCCCCATTGGTCGCAGACAAACAACTAAAGGAAGTGGATTGTAGGTTGCATAGTGCGCAAGAAACCTAACAAAATATATGTGACAAACTATTTACTCTACCAGTGGCAAGAAATTTGGTCAAATTGGGAGAGTACAAAAAACAACAAATGAAAGTAGGTAGGATATGGGCTGACAGACAGAAGATAGCCAACAACACAGAACCCCTACAGGATGGATCCATGAGGATCACATAACTATTTGTACAGGTACAAAATAATTTCAAAAAAATTGTTGAAGCATGTTCAAATTCACTGAAGACAATCCCTAGTGAGCAGACAAAAGAGGCAATTCTATCCAAAAGAAAAAGTAGAAATGAAAGAGAAGGTTGCAATTGCACAAACTGCTTTACATAAGTTATAAGCAATAGTTCAACCAGAAAAACAAGCAGAAAATATCATTCATTAGGAGAATTTTGAGGTAAAAAATGGGCCTCAAAACAAAATATGTACCATCAAAAACAAATTTACAAGAACCAATCAAATTCTAGAGAATGGCATCATCCCTTATGGTTGAGGTGGCATTGCCTGAGTTAAAGTTGCTTACTTGTCAAATTTTAAATGGTGGGTGAATATTTTTACTAACCATACTCATAATGGAAAAAGTACTCATAAATTACTTTCAAATATAATATTTATGTACTTAGAACTCTTAAAGTACTTTCACTTTAAATATAAAAAATATATTATTAATAAAAAATCAAACATAAATCCAAAAATAAACTTATGATTTAGTACTTTTGGATTTTATATGATAAATCAATTTTATTATATGTATATAATTTTATGACATAATAAAATTATTATAAATTATCTCAAATCATATATTATAACTTGTATTATCGGATATATAATACATATAATATATAACATAAAGTTGTTGGATACATTTACCACCATACACGCTCATGTTGGTCAATTTGGCCTAGTTAAACCACTATCCTAAGTTTTATTGACTTAATTGACATCAGAGGAGCACTGTATGACATCAACATGAGAACACCCATGCCTACCTTCAATCAAGGAGGCTAACTAAGCCTTCTCCTTTATTCGGGGAGGCTAACTGGAGCACTCCAGGGGTGATCTGAGTGTCATAAATGCACTTTATTGCTAACTGAAGGTTACAATCAATTAAAAAAAGCTGTGAAGGTGGATTCCTTCATTAAATTGATTATTTAATGATTATTTAATGAACTGGAATCAACAGGGGCACCTACAACAACTTCTGATGGTCAGTTACACTTCAGTTAACCTCATCGGGGTTCATTGGAGTCATTGATGCGCTACCACTTGTTGGTTGGATTGCAATGACATGTGTCTGAGCTACTTTAAGTTATACTGAGTCATTTATTGCACTCTGACTTTAGTTATGACTCAGTTGAGTCAATTAGGGTTTTGATCAGTGGTTAACTTGAGTGTTCACTGTAGCTTACATTTAGTTAAGCTAGACTCACTCATTCAATTCGAATGACCTCCTTGGGAAATTGAATTGTCTTGGAATTCATGCATATGGCATGATCATTGTATTGTATCATCATTCTTTCATTTGATTATACAGAGCTGCTACTTCCATTGCAGCACCATTTTCCCAATTTTATGCATATTTGTCTATATTCTTTGTGAGACTGTGTTTTTAGTTCCTAGACCACTGTGACATATTAATATGGTATCATAGCTCATGACGAGACAAAGCTCAGATCTCTCAAAAACAATGTTTTTAATAGATCTTGCATGAAAAATTGAGCAAAAACTCAAAATTCCAGCACTGCACCAGAAGCCAAGGCTTACCACTTAATACCCCAAGTAAGGAAATTGTTAATCAAGATTGCTTGACTGGCTATGCTGTGTGTGATGAAATCCTAAAATGTGCAGGTTGTATGATCTTACGGTGCCCCTTTTGTTGTGATTTTCAGGTTTTTAACAGGAGAAAGCATTCGCTCCAGTAGTTTTAGATGGCTTCTTCCATAGAACTCTTGACTCCGTTCAATTTCCACTCATGGAAAGGAGACATGGAGATCCATCTGCGTGCTAGAGGAATCTATAGGGTCAATATGGACACTAAAAAAGAGCCTGATTTTGTGACAGACAAAGCTAGATTCTTGAACAAGAAAGATGAAGCATTCGAATTCTTGTGCCTCTCTGTTTCCTGGGATCTTCTTTTCCATCTCTCAATATTGAAGACTCCAAAGGAAATCTAGGACAAATTGGAAACCCTGTATGGAAAGTAGGATGATTTGAGAGTATACTAGCTTGAGAATGAGTTGAAGTCTCTCCAGCCTTCCAATTTCGAGACCTTGAATGACTTTTTCACAAAGTTCAAGCACAATGTCTTACTATTGAAGCAATGTAAAGTGGAGAAGGAGGATGATCAGCTCCTCCTTGCCATAATCTCCAAACTTAGAGCTAATTATTCAGTTTTTGTCTCTACATTCTGTGTGAGGAAGCTCAAAACCCCTAAATGGAAGATGCCTTCACTCAATTCCTTCATTGAGTCCCTAACAAGTGAACATGTTAAGCTTGTCCAAATAGGGATCATCAGATCCTCCTGTGATCAAGCCATCCATGTCTCCAGGCCTAAAGATCTGAAGGGTAAAGGAAAGCAGTAGAAGAATCCAAAAACTAAATTCAAAGCTCCTAATCCTAAAGTTGAAAACCAGCAGCATGAAGAATCTTTCGGCTCAAAGAAGAACAAAGGAAAAGGGCATCATGGAAAGGAAAAAGTCAAGTGTTAATATTGCGGGAAGGGATTCCACCTTGAACATGCCTACATGAAGAAGAAACTTGATGAATCTACCTCTCTCCTTGAGAGAAATCACATCAATCTTTTGGAAAGCTTTCAGAGGAGAGATCAGCAAGATCGGGAACCACAGCATGAAAGAGGTCATGCCCTCATGGCAATCACTTCGAAGTCCAAAGCACTCTTGCTAGATTCTGGAGCTTCAAACCACATGATGGCTGAAAAAGACTCCTTCTCATCTTTGGATACTGGAAAATCCATCCCCATCCACATGGGAGATGACTCCACCATCATTCCAGAAGGACAAAGTACTGTAGATCTTGAGAATGGCTATTTTTCAAATGTTTTGTATGTAACATCTCTGGCATCAAAACTCTTGAGTTTTTATCAAATGACACATATGAGAGTTCCCAAGAGAGTATCCTTCAGCCTGAATGATGTAGAGATCATAGAACTTGCATCTGGGAAACTTGTAGCTAAATGCCTTGCAAACCATCATGCAAAAGCCCATGAGTTCTCCCATTTTGTGGTGGATGCAAATCCCACCGCATTGCTAACTCATGGAAATGAAGTTAGTATATTGTGGCATGAGAGGTTCAGCCATATCAACTTCAAATACTTGCAGTAATTACAGAAAAATTTTATGGTTGAAGGCCTCCCTGTCATCAAGGAAACCACTAGAATTTGCAAGGGCTGTGTTGTTGGAAAGCACCCTGAGCACAAGTTCGATTGGGGGAAGGCAAGTCGAGCATCATGCATCTTGGGACTGATACATTCTGATATCAACGATCTCATGCCTATCACATCCATGAATGGATCAAGGTATGTTCTGAATTTTATTGATGATTTTTCTAGGTACACATGGGTCTTCTTTATCAAAAAGAAGTCTGAAGTCTGTGAAAAATTCACTGATTTGAAGGCCTTGATTGAGAATGCATCTAGCCAAAAGATCAAGATATTGAGATCTGATAATGGTAGGGAGTATGTTAGTAATGCGTTTTTGCACATATTCTCCCAAATTGGTATTCAGGTCCAGCATTCAATTCCCTACACTCCCCAGCAGAATGGTGTAGCGGAGAGGAAGAATCGGTCTCTCAAGGAGATGATCAGCTATATGTTGGAATCAAAGAAGTTGGATGCAAATTTGTGGGCTGAAGCCATGCATGCTGAATAATACATTCCAAATATATTTCCACACTCATCCATGAAAGTGAATACCCCTTTTGAAGCATACTTTAGACACAAGCCGGATGTGTCGAATCTGCAGGTGTTTGGGTTCACTGCATGGGCCCAAATTCCACTTGATAAAATGAGGGCTTTAAAACCACAAAGCATAGAATGTATGTTTATTGGGTATCCTGATGAATCAAAAGGTTTCAAGCTGTTGGATATCAAAACAAAACATATCATCATCGAGAGGAGTGTCAAGTTCGATGAGCCTCCTCAGGAGGTGGAACTAGTGAAGGAGAAAACTGTTGAATTTCCTTCCTATTGTACTGAATATTTGGATGATGAAATTGGGGGTGATGACCTTGATTTGAATCCTATAATTTATGATATCAGTGTAGAGAAAAAATTAGATTCTAAATTAGAACCTTAAGTACAAAATCATCTCCCAACATGGGCCCGACAGACACTCTCCTCCATAGGAGATAACATTGGAAATCCGGATGATCCAAGGAGAACCCGGTCTGATTTCCAAAGAGCAGGTATTGCGCTCTCTTATCCTTATTATTTGCTATATGAATATTTTTATTTGATAATAATTTCAGACCCAAATTCCTACTACCATTCTCGGAAGGATCCGAGATGGCAAGTTGCCATGGATGAAGAGATGAATTCTCTTCAGAAAAACACTACTTGGGAGCTAGTTTCTCTTCCTCCGGGAAGGAAATTGGTTCAATGCAAGTGGGTGTTTTAGACTAAGGTTTATACAGATGGTAGAACCTAAAAATATAAGGCAAGGCTATTGGAAAAATGTTTCTCCTAGGTGCAAGGTATGGACTACCATGAGACTTTTGCACCGGTTGCAAAAATGGACTCCATCCGCCTAGTTTTGGCAATTTCATCATCTAAGCACTAGGAAGTGCATCATATGGATGTTAAGTCAGCCTTTCTACATGGAGATATTCATGAGGATATATACATGAATCATCCTAAGGGCTACATTTCTGATCCATCATTGGTTTGCAAGCTAAATAAGTCACTATACGGGTTAAAATAGGCCCCAAGAGAGTGGTATTCCAAGATGGATGCCTTCCTTCTCTTGCAAAAATTCCAAAGATGTAGATCAGATCCAAATGTGTATATACATCAGTATGATGATCATTTGATTATTATTATTTTATATTTTGATGACTTACTTATCACAGGTAGCACAGTTGCTTCTATTTCAGTCATCAAAACGGCTCTCCACAATGCATTTGAAATGAGCGAATTGGGGCTCTTAAAACAATTTTTGGGTCTCGAAATTGAGCAAAATTATGATGAGATAATGGTCACTCAGTCCAAATACATATAAAACCTATTATTCAAGTTTAACATGTCTGAATGTAGGCCTGTACCATTCCCTTTCCTTTCAAGGATCAGCCTTGAAGAAGGAAAAAGCACACCTCCCATGGACTGCACTATTTATCGACAGCTGATTGGTAGCTTGTTTTACTTGACTCATTCTCAGCCTGATATATTTTATGCCATGAATGTTGTATCAAGATACATGCAGCATACCCATGATATTCATTGGAAGGAAGCTAATAGGATCCTCCAGTACATTCAGGGAACCAAGACCTACGGCATTCACTATGCTGTAGACTCTGAGCTAGAGCTGGTTGGATACACAGATTCTGATTGGGAGGGTGATTCTATTGATCGGAAGTCAACTTCTGGATATGTCTTCATGTTTGGTGGTGGCCCCATTTTCTGGTCTAGCAAAAAGCAGGCCGCCATAGCATTGTCTTCAGCAGAGGCTGATTATCGAGAAGCGGTGAATGCTTGCATCCAAGCTGTTTGGTTGAAAGGAATTCTTTCAAAGTTTGATCTTGGGGGTACTTTGTCCACTATCCTCTTCTGTGACAATCAAAGTGATATTAAGATATCCACAGATCTAATTACTAGGAAGAGGACCAAGCATGTAGAGATACACATGTACTATATCAGGGAGCTAGTGCATGACAAGACCATCATTCTACAATACTACCTGACTGATGAGAAGATTGCAGACATCTTCACCAAGAGATTTTCAGAAAAGAAGTTCACTTACCTTCATTCACTCTTGGGGGTGATTTCAACAGGGTGATCCAACTACTTTCAGTGTTCAGCTTGAGGCGGGGGTTTCCCACTAGGTTTTCCCTCTTTTCCTTAGTTAGTTTGTTTTTTAGCATTGTTTGAGTTTTAGTATTGTACAGGGTGACCTATGGCCTTTGTTGTCGGGGCCCTAGCATTCTTATGCACTTTATGTTTTATACTCCCATGAATATAGCTTAAGGGGGGGTATTGGAGACATTTACCACCATACACACTCATTTTGGTCAATTTGGCCTAGTTAAACCACTATCCTAAGTTTTATTGACTTAATTGACATCAGCAGAGCACTGTATGACATCAGCATGACCACACCCATGCCTGCCTTCAGTCAAGGAGGCTAACTAAGCCTTCTCATTTATTTGGAGAGGCTAACTAGAGCACTCTGGGGGTGATCTGAGTGTCATAAATGCACTTTATTGCTAACTGATGGTTACAATCAGTTAAGCAGAACAATGAAGGTGCCTCCCTTCATTAAATTGATTATTTAATGAACTAGAGTCAACAGGGGCACCTCCAACCACTTTTGATGGTCAGTTACACTTCAGTTAACCTCATCGAAGTTCATTGGAGTCATTGATGCGCTACCACTTGTTGGTTGGCTTGCAATGACATGTGTTTGAGCTACTTTAAGTTAGACTCAGTCATTTATTGCACTCCGACTTCAGTTAGGACTCAGTTGAGTCAATTAGGGTTTTGATCAGTGGTTAACTTGAGTGTTCACTATGGCTTACATTTAATTAAGTTAGACTCACTCATTCAATTTGAATGACCTCCTTGTTATCAACCCAAATGGCACTTCTCTGTTTGAGTGCCGACATTTCCTATGTTGGCACACAAAAGGACATTTATGGATTGAAGGTTTCCTGAAACACTATAGATGGGCATGTTATGAAATACATTCACTATCCATCCAGCTTGTCATTTTTACCTTTTAATATGTCAATTGTTGTACATGACTTTGCCTATAAGCAACCCGCGTACATACGCAACTTTTCCTACAACATGTCACATACTGTACACGAGTATTTGTCATTTCAACCTGCGTACAGATCTGTACATGGGTTTCCCTTAGAGCAACTCACGTGTCATACGCGGGTTGCCAGTATCAATACTCGCGCATGCTTTCCTTTGACATTAAAAATAATAAATCGTGATTATTTGATATTTGTTAAGCCCTAAACCATAACCATCTTAACTGTCTCAACCTCCTCAACCCTCGAATCTGCCTTATTTCACTAAGTATAAATAAAGGCCTTGGGGAGGGTATTAAAAAATCATACTTGGAGAGCAAAGTTATGCTGGTGGTATCTATTCAGAAGTCTTTGGAGCAATAGAACTCAGAATCCTTTGGTTGCAGAGGAGTCCTTGTTTTAGGCGTTGGGTTGTAATATTAACTCATTCACTATTGTTAATAAAGAGAATCCTTATTCCAAATGTGTTTTGAATGTTTTTCATGTATCATGGTTTGATGAATATTTATGATTAAGAACTTTATATACTGTTTATATAACCTGTCCTATATACATGTATAAGCTTGCACTTGGAGGATTTGTTCTTTACAGGTGAAGGAGAAACAGCCCTGAAAGCTTTGGAGGAGAATCAAAGCGGAAGAAGACAAATCTTGGATCAACCGTCGTGAATCGAGTGAGTCCATCCTATCTTCTTGTTTCCTTTATGTACTTTAAAGTTGATTGCCTGCAAGTTTCAAGAGTATGTTGGTAACCCCAGACCTTCGGTTATAAGGTGTTTATTCCTGAACAACAGAACTGGTGACTCCACTGGGGAACCTAGACTGCTGTAGGTTATTTCTGTTACCCTTGACCAGTCTTTTCCTAGAGTTTGTGTGTGGTATTTTGTCATGGTCCATGCTTACGATAGTGTTTGAAGGCCTTGTGGATTTTCCTTCTTTTTGAGAAAATTTTGTACCTATACGTAGGTTTCTCTCATACACAGTCGCGTACAGAGGCCCACGTACGTGGGTTTCTCTCTAAGACAGTCATGTACAGTACGCGAGTTGCCCGTATACACAGTCACGTACAAGCCTTGAAATAGGGATTTTTGGTCTAGGGTTTGCTTGTCCCTATCCTTTTGTGATTCTTGTTTGTTAGCTGGCCCTCCTTGTAAACACTATGATGTTAGTTTGATGACCTTGGTGGCCACACCTAGTGCTTTCCTATAAAGCCCTTGAGTTTCTTTTGTTTGGATTGTCTCCTGTTTGCATTTTGAAGTAGGTTTGCCTATTTGGGTTATAGGTTGAAGTGTTTTTGTCTGAATCAGTGATCAGAGTTTTGGGCAATGCTTTTCCCAGTCTATCTTTAGATAGTGATTGGTTTTCCACTTACCTTTGTGTGTTTTCAGTGATTTCTTGTCATTGTACCCACCCAAGCTAGGGTTCCAGGTCTTCCCTTGTTGGTTGATTTTTGGTCTTATTAATCTGTTTACTTCAGTTTGCTTGTTTTATACAGTTGATTTGATCCAAATATACTCAAGTTTAGTGCATTTTAGGTGCATAGTAGTGTTTGAGCATTTTAAAAAGTGAAAAGAAAAACATTTTCAAGCTTTTTGCATTTGTTTTTGCATAAGTAGTTTTCATTTCAGTTTTAAAATATAATCTCAAAACTACAAAAATATAGTCTTAGTTTCTCTTTATTGTTGCATTTGTTCATCAATTTATATTTACAAAAAGAAAAAGAAGTTTTCTTTAGTAGTGGTAATTTGCTTTGAAAAAAAAATACACCTTTACTTTTTTATTTCTAATCGAGTCAAAAACACCATAGTTCATCACTCCATTTCCTTCTGAGTAAGACATAGCCCTTTAAAATGAATGCAATAATTAAAATTTACTAGTAATTTTTTTTTTTTTAGGGCCATTCACCTACTAGCTTAGGCTAGACTTGTGGGATAGGAAGTGTAAACTTCCCATAAGTTTTAAAATTCAAATGTAGTGGACTATTCGATAGGTAAATCCTTGTCTTTATCAATTGTATCTGGGAAGCTCCTCTCAAAAGGGAGTCAAGCACAAGGTCGCGTGGAGGCATTGGAGTGAGGAGATAACCCTCTGATTCCTTGTCAAAACATAAATCAGGACTTTTACGCATCTGGGGATTCTATCCTAGACAAGGTTTCAGGATCAGCTACCCTTCCCATGCATACAAGTCAGGCTTGGGACTATCCCCCTAGACTATTGGTATAGCTAAGGTAGCCTTTAGTCTCTTGACATATAGGGTTCATACCTAGGTAAACCAGAAGGATATTTCTGGTTCACCTTGGATGGGATTGGAAGGTAACCCTTGTTGAAAGTATAGAAGGGTAGTGGGTGATTCCTCCGCTTGTGCCTAAGAACCACTTCAAGGACGCCAAGTAATCGTTCTTTAGCTTTCTTCGAGAAAGCATATCTGTCACCCTTATTGACTGTTTGAGGCTTTAGGAAATTTCGTAGTGTTTTCTCTGTGGTTTTGTTTGTGTTTAGTTGGCTTTAGGGTTTGATTTGTTAAATTTTCAATCGTGGAGGACCAACCTATAAGAAGGTCAAGAAGGTTGCAAAACCTTCCTCCTCTCGTCACATTGGAACCTCCACCTCCACCCCAAAGGCGAAGATTGGACATGGACGGTTCATTTGAACCAGTAGGAGTAAGTGAAGTTCCAGGTGAACCATCACTTATAGCTAACCATATTGATTTTGATACAGTTGAGATAGAAGACTTGCATACTTATGAGTTTGCAAGGAATTTTAACACACCCTTGACTGATTTAAACGATCCTATGATCATCCAGGTTAGACCTTTTGACTCACATGTTTTAGGTGTCCCTGTGGGTAGGATTATGTCTACTACGGGAGAAATTTCTTTTGTTTCCACCTCAGCCGTTCCGGCTGAAGGGGTACTACCTCCCCCGGTAAGTGCCACTAGATCTAGCATACCTTCTACGCCTTTGACTCCAGCTAGGCGAGTGGTCCAACCGCCAATTCACTCAAGCCTAGCAGGTGCTTCTAGTGACATGGTTACTGGGATTCCTAGTATACCTACTATTCCTTCATCCTTCCAATACACTACCCAAAGTGATCCAGTAGGATCCTCGGCTTTCGTCCAAGGATTTGCTTGGAATGGGGTACACATTCCCCCATCCACTCCGTACATAAGCCCATCACCTTCTTATGTAGGAGTGCAGTTTGGAAACAATACCTCTTATGGGAAAAATTTTCAAACCCTGGTCTCAACCCTGTTTACGAGCTCTCCCTTTTCGTTGTTTAGTGGAGGGATACTTGCTCCTGTTTTTTAGACCCCAATTTAGATTGGGACACCCTGAACCTCTTATACTACACCACCCACTCACAACCCTGTGGCTTACGGATGGAATTCGTTTCAAAGTAATCTATCCACTTCGCAACCGATGGCAGGGGGAAACCCCACCTTTACTTATGGGCATTCGGGGGCAGGTCCCTCTAATCCCCAGACTGTCACTTTTAGTGCCCCGGTTCGACCCAAGATTCCATTCATGGCAACATTAAACTTGCCAGATTTGTCTAAGTTGATGAATGACCCAGTGAGGCATGACCCCTCATGGCCACCTGTTCCCACCAAATTTCCATCGGATATCCCTAAATTCGAAGGAAAAGTCAGTGAAGATCCTTGGGCTCATGCCACCACATTTCATTTATGGTGTTCTTCGAATTCACTGAATGAAGATTCAGTTAGGTTGAGGCTATTCCAGAGAACCTTAACAAGTACTGCAGCAAAATGGTACATTGAGTTACCTTCTGCTGGTTTCCGTAGTTTCTGGAACTTGGATAGTGCATTCCTTAGCCACTTTCAACTTCCGGTCTGATATGATTTCGGAATGGACTTGTTATCTACCTTTAGGTAGAACAAGGCTACCCACATCTCAGATCATATCCAAGAGTGGAGGAGATGAAAGAGCCTTATAAAAGCCACCATCCCTCTCGAGTTCTTACTAGAATGGTTCCTTAAATCCCTATTTCCCTACATACCTAAGGACGTATCCACCTCAGGAGTGACAAATGAAGAAGAATCCATTCTCAGGGCCCAGCAATTGGACTTGATTTATTCACAATCTGGGATCTTGTATGAGATTATCCCTGAGGCACCAAGGCCTACCCACGATGCAGAGAAGCCTAAGCCTGGGCCCCATGCTGATGGTGTGGTTGGGTCCGTAAACTCTCCTACCATAGAGTCTTTGGCTAAACAAATTCATCAGTTGTCCGTCAAGTAGCCTACAGTGGAGGCAGCAAAGGCTGCCCCCTCCCCCTAGAGTGCAAATGTTTTTGCACAGACCTCTCAGAAGGGCAATCAGCATCTTGGTGGGAAGAAAAAGAGAGGAAAAAAAGGAGAGGGAAACCAAAACAAGAAGAAACCTGTGAATAGTGCTAATGGGGGCAAGAAAGAAAAGAAGAAGGTTAAATTCTCATGTAAGTTGTGCCACGAGGATCGCCTTACTCACCTTTGTCCCCTTATGGAACAAGACCAAAAACTACTTAAAGCTCAACAACCAGCTGTCCTGAAGGATCCTTTTCCCCGAGGGCAGAACTCTGCTTCAGCTTCTAATGTAGCAAGGGGCACTCAAAATGCCCCTAACCCAAACTATATCAACATGGTTCGATCATTGAATTTGTTACAGACTAGGAATAAAAACTATGAGAAAGAGACTTCTGAGAAGGGTAAGGCTATATGTGAAACTTCTAACCCTCTCACGATCGAGAAGCGTGTTGAAACTATGCCGAAGATACCGAAAGGTGTCTTCAAGAATACCTTGCATAACCCTAATTCTAGGGCTGCTTCAAACTACTCCGTGGTTGAATATCTATCCCAAACCCCATGTGCAATGTCAGCTTTAGAGGTGTTACAAAGTTGTCCCGCCCAGCGGGATGCCCTCTTAGCAGCTTTAGGAAACATGGACTCATCGAGTCTCGCGACGAAATTTCATTTGTCTGATGTTAAAATTCACCTACCTTACCATGTAGCCTTATCAATAGATGTCATCCATGGTGGAAAGACCATTGGAAGGGTAGTTGTTGATGAGGGTGCTTCTACATGTGTTATGTCCTTGCCCTATTGGAAAGCTCTCAGATCCCCAGAGTTGGTCCCATCAAACACTCTACTTACTGCTTTCAATGGAAGGTCTTTCCATCTGCATGGTATCCTACCAGCTTTTGAAATTAAGCTGGCAAGGAAAGCAATGTCTGTTGAGGTGGAAGTGATTGATACACCTTTGGGCTATAATTTTCTCGTAGGAAGAAACTGGACTTATGCCATGTCCGTTATTGTGTCGGTCGTCTTTCGGGTAGTGGTTTTTCCACATGAAGGAAAGTTGGTTACTGTTGACCAACTTGATTTTACTCTAAAAGGCTGTTTAGAGTCTAATGAGTCCACTGTGCCATTGGTTGATCAGGTCAAACCTACTACACAGAGCTTGGGGGCTGGAACGTACGCATCATTGATCGACACATTTGATCTTCCAGCCCCGATTAACTATATGGGTTCTACTAGTGTGGGGAAGTCCATAGCCATGGTTGTTGATAGGACTGATCCTTGGGTTCTCCCTTCCCCCAATGAACCAGAAGTGCCCTTATCAATAGTGGAAGTAGCTTACCAGGCTATCACTCAAACCACTGTTGATCCCATTCCAGATCCTCTCACAGTCTTAGAAGACCTAGAAGAATTCTATTTTCCCGTATGGGCGAAAAACTCTTTGCACTCCACAGACTGTTTAGATATGGTTTTAACTTCTGATGAAGCCATTTTGGAAGCCATGAGTGGACGTGATAAGATCTATGATGATCTTCACCATCGATCCTATTTTCTTCCAGAGCTAAGCAGAATAGAAAATCAAGAGTTTCATATGAGACTGTCAGATGATGTTGATACACCCATCAATCCCTTACCCAGGGAAGGAATGTTTGCCGAGGGGAATATGGCAAATATTTTCACTACTATCCCTATCAACCTCTCTATAAATCCTGATGTCATGGACAACATATATATAGGTGCAAACTGCTCTCCTGAAGAGATTGCAATCTATACTGCCTTGTTTAAGGAATTCCATGATGTCTTTTCCTGGTCATATGAGGAGATGCCAAGCATTGATCCATCAATTGTTAAACATGAGATCTGAACATATCCTAATGCCAAACCAGTTCAACAAAAGTTAAGACCTGTTAACCTGCATAAAGCGACAGCTGTGAAGGCTGAAGTTGAAAAACTGTTGAAGGCTAGTTTTATTTATCCCATAGCTCTGACAGAATGGGTATCCAACCCTGTTCCTATTGATAAGAAGCAAAGGACCATACACGTCTGTACTGACTTCAAAGATTTGAATAAATCCTGTCCTAAGGACAACTATCCCATGCCAGTTATAGACCAGATTATAGATGCTTGCGCGGGAAGTGAAGTGTTCTCGTTTATGGATGGTTTCTTCGAATACAATCAAACTCAAATAAAACTGGAAGACCAACATAAAACTACTTTCATTTGTCCTTGGGGTACCTTCGCGTACAAAAAAATGCCATTTGGATTGAAAAATGTTGGGGCAACCTTTCAACGGGCTATGAGCTTTGCCTTCCATGATATCAAATCCATTGTTGAACCTTACCTTGATGATCTGCTTGCACATTCTCGTAAGAGGATTCAACATCCAGATCATTTACTGTTGAAATTTGAGAGATGCAGATACTATAAGATCCGCTTGAATCCCCACAAGTGTGTATTCTGTGTCAAGTCAGGAATATTGCTCGGTTTCATTGTCTCTAATAGAGCATCCAGGTGGATCCATTAAAAGTAGAGGCCATTGTAAATCTACCTCCTCCTCGTTCTATCAGGAAACTTCAAAGCCTACAAGGGAATTCTAATTGTCTTCGACGTTTTATTGTTAACTATGCCAAGATTACCAAGGGTTTCATGCGCCTGCTTAAACAGGACACCCCATTTGTATGGGATGAAACTGCACAAATCGCTTTCGAGGCATTCAAAAAATCTTTGTTATCGGCACCCTTACTGTGTCTGCCAGATTACTTTAGGGATTTTATATTGTATCTGGCTATGTCTGAGTCGACCATTGGGGTAGTACTAGTCTAGGAGGACGATAAGCTCATAGAGCATGTCACTTACTATCTTAGTATTGCTTTGGCTGGACCTGAAATCAGGTACTCCCACGTTGAGAAATTAGCCTTAGCAGCTATCTATGCTGCTAAGAGATTACGTCACTACATTTTACTGAGGACCACAACTGTAGTGGCGGATGTGAATCCTTTTCAATATGTTTTATCCCGACAGATTGTTGGGGTAAAATTCAACAAATGGATAGTCATTCTCCAAGACTTTGACTTGGATTTTCAATCCGCTAAGTCTACAAAGTCCTTAGTTTTTGCTAAGCTTATAGCAGAATTTCCTATTGAAGAAGATGTAGCTGTCGAAGATTACTCATTCCCAAATGAGCATATCTTCTTGATATCCACCTCTGATCCTTGGTACAGGGATATTCTTATATATCTCCAAAATTTGAAGTATCCTGTAGCTTCCTCATGGTAGGAATGACGTAAATCACGCCTTCATGCTAAGAACTACCTCATCATAGAAGATACATTATATCGAAGAGGGGTAGATTCCATTTCACATCGATGTCTTACCCATGAGGAAGAGGATATTGTCTTGAATGATTCCCATAGTGGATCATGTGGGGGTCATTTATCTAGGTTAGCAACGGCCCAGAAGATACTAAGTGCCGGTTATTTCTGGCCCACAATCTTCAAATATTGTGTGGAAGCAGTAAAGCGCTGTCATCCTTGTTAGCTTTACACTAGGAAAATGCGGTCACATCCCGCTCTGTTGTTTCCCGTTGTCTCAGTAGGCCCCTTCATGAAATGGGGGATTGATTACATGACATGCAACCTAGCCTCGGCTAGGGGGCATAAATATATTATTATCATTGTTGACTATTTTACAAAATGGGCAGAGGCAATGCCTACTTTTAAAGCCGATGGGGAAACAGCAGCTTTATTTGTATTCAATCAAATTATAGAACGGTTTGGTATACAAAAAGTGGTTGTCACTGACCATGGCAGTCATTTTCAAAATAGCATGATGACAGAACTGACCATTATTCTTGGATTTAGACAAGAACATTCATCTTCATACTATCCGCAAGCAAACGGTCAGGTTGAGGCTGTAAACAAGACTTTGAAGACCATCCTCAAATGTACAATTGATGCAGCTTGTTCTAACTGGCACATCATGCTATACCCTGCTCTTTGGGCATACCTAACTAATGTAAAAACTGCTACGGGTTTCTCCCCCTTCCAACTCGTTCATGGAGTGGAAGTAGTTACCTCGGTTGAATGTGAAATCCCGTCTTTGAAAATAGCTATTCAGTGTTACCTGATACAACAGAGATTGAAGAACATCTAGTACATTTAGAATACCTTGATGAACAGTGTAGAGATGCACTAAATGCTAATCAAGCTCACAAGAATAGGGTCAAAAACCAATATGATAAGTCGGTCAAACCTCGGATTTTCTATGAGGAGGAACTTGTTTTGCTTTGGGACCAAGACAAAGAACCCCTGGGGGTAGGAAAATTCAAGGCCATGTGGTTAGGACCTTATGTCATGTCGAAGGTCTTAAAGAAGGGCGCATATGAGTTAATTGATTTTGATGGGAACAAGCTGTCTGAGCCTAGAAATGGGCTCTACCTGAAAAAGTACTAAGCTTAGGCTTGGCGCTTTTTCTTGTATTTTATTGTATGTATTTTTATGTACATTAGTTTGTCGGTTTTGTTTTTTATACCATCTGCTAGTTGTTGTAGATGTCTTCTGAGAGGTATCTAGGTTTCGCCGATGGCGCCAGTCGCCACACTTGTAATCTAGCTTCATCAGCATGGGTCATTTACTCTCCCTCAAGACAGCTAGTCTCTGCAGGAGGTGCTTGCTTAGGTCCTGCTTCTAATAATGTTGTTGAATATAGGGTTGTAATTGAGCTTATATGGGATGCTTTGTCATGTGGTATCACCCAACTAGAAGTCCGTCTAGACTCTCAATTGGTGGTTTCCCATCTCAATCGAGCTTATCAGGTGTGAAACCCTATTCTATTATGTCAGTTCATGCAATTTAGGTTATTGGAAAGAAATTTTGAGTTTATTATATTCAATCACATTCCAATAAATCAAAATTCATTGACTGATGTATATGCTAATTACATTTTAGATTGGAATCCAGCACACATTTCATAAAAATATATAGCATGCACATAAAAAACACTTTTAAATAAAACCAACAACAATATATATATATATGTGAGTATCTGTCTATAGATAGGTCGAGTCTGATCCTCAGATCCAGTCATAACTGTATAATATACAAAATGTAGATCACAGTCCATCAAAATGTCCTAGATCTAAGCAAGACCACCTTGGTCCCCATGGTCCCTCCGTACTCTGGCTTCCTCAGCCTCTTCGGCTTTGGCAGCCTCCACAGCATCCATGTACACAAGAACTGCTCTGGCCACTCGCCTCAAAAGGCGTAACCAGACAGGTGGAACTCCAACCACAAACTCCTGCATGACGGTCGGGATATGCTCTATCCAAAAAGTGGGAACTCTCTGGGTAATCCTAGCCAGCTTCCCTTCCAGAACCCTAATAAGCCCCGAGTCTTCTCCTATGATAGGACGAACAAACATACGTGGATGCCCCTCAGGACGGACCGGTCCAATATCTGCATTTTGACATGTTTATAGGATTAGGACTTTTATACATATGTATATATCTATCATTTTAAAATTGATAAAAAAAATTTAAAAAGATTTGAAAATTAAAAAATTACCTAGCTCCCCCCATGCTCCTCCTGGAGGGAGGAAAAGGTCTAGATCACCTCGAAAATCCATTTCGGCATATGGAAACTGCTCTAGTGCCGGTAGCTGTCGCTCCCACCAAAAGTAGAAGTCATCATCGTACACACTCTGCACTGAGCCTCCTCCTCCTTGACGGAGGAAGATGTCTCCCCATCTACTTAGCCTAGGCTAACATGGAGATCGGACTAGTATGGGTATGGCAGGGCTCAACCCTGGTACTCTCGAAGAAGAAGAAGGCAACCAATATGCTAGAATACCCAAAGTTCTTCCACCTTCGTCTCTTGCAATCAGAGAGTTTTTTTCTCAAAATTGGGACAACTCCTGAACAACAATCATACAGGGCACCCTGCATACAATCCACTGCCAACCTCATTTCGTTCCGTGTAGCTAACTGTAGCGAAGAGGATCCTGCAATCCTCACTATGGTGCTCATCAGTACTTGTAGTGTAAAATCACGAATATGTGCAATAGGGACACAGCTCCCTCTCTTCTAGGTACCAGGTGTGCAATACACATCAATGTAGTTCTGAACACTTAAAGGATCATCGCCCCTGCCAGTGCCCTCTAAGTTGACCGGTGCTCCTCGTCATGACAGACTGGAAATAAAATATATGTCCTCGGAAGTAATTTCCAAAGTCTCACCCTCTAGGTCAAACATCCCTAAATCATGATCCCAGTAGTTTATCATGAACTCCAATAAATGAACATTGGCTGGTATTGGTGATGTGCAAAATAATTTTAATAACCCACTCGTTCGTAAAGCATGTATGGTGCGCACACTTTGGAGCGATTCTTGGCCCATATTCTCATGCTCCCGTTCCCTCCATTCCAACACCATCTTCACACCTAGCAAAATAACCATTATGAATCACCAATTTCATATAAAGTTTCAAAATTTTTGCCTTAATTTAGCTTTATATCCTTCACGTGGTACACGTGACTATCTAGTTAGACATGTCACGTACTGTATGTGGCTGTCTCTAAAGTAAACCCACGTACAGAACGCGTGTATGCGAGTTTCAACATGATGAACCCGCGTACACACCGTGACATGCTTTAGGATGCTTAAAACAATGAAATTGGGACTCAAATTTGAAAATTGCTAGGATCAAATTGAAGAGCTTGGGGTGTAGGCTTACCTGCAACTTGCGGAATTGGGTTTCATCCACTAGATTGTCCACACTGATCGAATGAAGGTAGAGGTAAAAACTTGCTTCTTATGGCATAAAATCAAAATGGTGAGTTTCGTTTTAATTTTTGAACTACTTATAGAAATTATATTTCTAAAAGTGGGTTTTTTCCTATAGTTCAAAATATATTCAACTAATACCATATCTCTTTTTTCCTTGTAACAGGTTTTTCATCGTTACAAAGTGTTTTTTGCTCCTATAGGGTGGTTTTTGACATTTCCAATGCATTTTTACATCTATACTTAATCCACGTTAACCTTAGCAATTAACATTTTTCCATGGACTATGATATTTTAAACCATTAGTTCCCTGTCTTTACCATTGTTCTTCTATGGATAGGACCTTCTTTTCATGAGTATCCTCCTTTTAAACCTATGTTGTCTTTTGATACTCATGTTGCAGTTGTTTCAAGTATAGGGGTATCCTCTTAGCTATTTTTCACGCCAAATAGAGCTTCTTTTTGAGTCTCTTTTTACAAGCTATCCCTTTATAGGACTCCCTACCCTTATGGAGTTTCTTTAGGCCCAGGTCTAACTCCTTAAAAATAGACTTGACTGTCGAGTTAACTTGTCCGTTCAAGCTCGCTAAGAATATGTGAATGGGCATCTGCATTGGTGGTAGGTTATCTCTTTCTTGGACCATGCAGAATAATACGAGAAAGGATCCCTCTCTTTTCTATTCAAATTGAGAAGAGTATTCTCAAGCATAGTTTTATCACTTTTCCGGACCTGAGGGACTAAATTTACGGAAAAGGAACTCCCAGTATGAGCTTAATTTTCTCTTTTTCGTGCTCTGGACGTAAACATGAAAAAGATTCTGAGTGTACTTTGTGTCTTTGTCATGCTCGTTAAACACTAAAAAACAAAGCAACAAGCTTATTTTTGTAAGCCCCTTTTCTCATTCTCAAATGGACTTTTTTGAGTGATCTTGCTTTCCTTCACACTCATAAAAATCAAGCTATTTATGCTGTTCTAGAAGGAGCGTTGGGTAGGTGGTAATTTAACCTTTTTCAGACTTCCCTGACTAATTACAAAAAAGGTTCACCTTTTCTTCTACGGAAGTTAAGAGAGTTCTTTTGTGGTATGTTTTATACTTTTCCGGCCTCAGGAGACTAAATTGGATGAAAAAGGACCCCCCTGGAGTCTTCTTTGGAGTTTTCAGACTCTCTAAATGTGAAAACACCAGCTGAGCATGTACTAGTTTGGGCTCATTAAATCCACAAATCAGTGACACTATCAAGCATTATTTTCTCTTCTTTTCAAGCTTGTTAAAAAATGAAGAGAGATCCGAGTTGACTTTCCTAGACTCGCTAAAATTTAACAGGGAAGGTAAGGAAGAATTTTTCTCTTGTTTTCAGTAAGTGGTAGCATGTCATCCTTGAACATAGCACTCTCTGTTTTTTCTGATACCCATGTCTCAATGTTCACTTTCAGTTCAGCTAATACTTCGAGTTTATTACTCCTCCTCTTGTCCGTTATACCTGGGGAATCTGATCATGTCTCCTACATGACAGATAATTCTAGTCATTCTATCTATAAAGTTAAAGGATGCCTTGGGTCATCTCTGTGTCATGCTCACTATTCAAGGACTTAACTCAATGTTTGATCTATATCCTGATCCCATCATTGTCGTATCTATTATCACTTGTGTCTCCCTTCTTTTTTCCAGTTCCTAGTCACTCTTGTGATCCGTTGGAGGATCTATTGCCTTCCTTATCACAGTATGGTTCCGCTTCAGTACTTCCTGACGATGAAGACCTAGAGTTTTGACGATAGTATCTCAGGATTCACTTCCATCATTGGTGAATTCCTTTGCTTCAGTTGTCGATTATAACCTATTGATTGACAAACTGTTGAATCCGTTCCATGTTCAACTTTAGACTACATTTATTCACATGGCTTGGATTGTACTGCTTCTTTGGGATTATTTATGAAGACCTTAGTTCCTCACCTATGGACTAAGTTGCGCAAGATTATGTTCCGTTTATGTACACAGCTTCCAGTTCTTTGAAGACTCATCATCATTGTATATTGTGGCTTTGATCCACCTTTGTAATATATGTGGTCTTGTACCCGTATCGTATGATTTACTCAAATATTGTAAAGGAGCTAGTGTTCTAGTATATTGAACATAGCATCCTCAGATATGGCTTTGTATATGACATTATTATGTATTTGTTTCAGGTACTACCTCTGCTCCATTGGATTTCTGAGTTCTCCAAAGATAAAGATTATAATTTATTTCGGCCATCGCTTCCCTCTGACCTCACACATTAGGGGGCATCTGTTATCAACCCAAATGGCACTTTTCCATCTGAGTGCTAACATTTCCTATGTTGGCGCACAAAAGGACATTTATGGATTGAAGGTTGCCTAAAACACTATAGATGGGCATGTTATGAAATACATTCACTATCCATCCAGCTTGGCATTTTTACTTTTTAATATGTCAATTGTTGTACACGAGTTTTCCTATAAGCAACCCGCGTACATACGTGACTTTTCCTACAGCATGTCACGTACTGTACACGAGTATTTGTCATTTCAACCTGCGTACAGATCTGTACGTGGGTTTCCCTTAGAGAAACTCACATGTCATATGCGGGTTGCCAATATCAATACTCGCATACTCTTTCCTTTGACATTAAAAATAATAAATCGTAATTATTTGATATTTGTTAAGCCCTAAACCATAACCATCTTAACTGTCTCAACCTCCTCAACCCTTGAAACTGCCTTATTTCACTAAGTATAAATAAAGAACTTGGGGACAGTATTAAAAAATCATACTTGGACAGCAAAGTTATGCTGGTGGTATCTATTCAGAAGTCTTTGGAGCAGCAAAACTCATAATCCTTTGGTTGCAGATGAGTCCTTGTTTTAGGCGTTGGGTTGTAATCTTAACTCATTCACTATTGTTAATAAAGAGAATCCTTATTCCAAATGTGTTTTGAATGTCTTTCATGTATCAT
>LPNX010212736.1:84138-145175 GCA_001517045.1 Pseudotsuga menziesii
ATCTAACCTATCCTATATACATGTATAAGCTTGCACTTGGAGGATTTGCTCTTTACAGGTGAAGGAGAAACATCCCTAAAAGATTTGGAGGAGAAGCAGAGCCGGAGAAGACAAAGCTTAGATCAACCGTCATGAATCGGGTGAGTCCATCCTATCTTCTTGTTTCCTTTCTGTACTTTAAAGTTGATTGCCTGCAAGTTTCAAGAGTATGTTGGTAACCCCAGACCTTCGGTTATAAGGTGTTTATTCCTGAACAACACTCCTTGGGAATTTGAATTGTCTTGGCATTCATGTATCTAGCATGATCATTGTATTGTATCATCATTCTTTCATTTGATTATACAGAGCTGCTACTTCCATTGCTGCACCATTTTGCCAATTTTATGCATATTTGTCTATATTCTTTAGTTCCTAGACCATTGTGACAAATTAATAAAAGCAACATATTCACGTTATATAACATAATCTATATTTTATGTTTTCTTTTTGTTATAATATAAAGTCACATACATATGTGTTTATATAAATGGTCATAAGTCATATTATATTAAAATGCAATATTTATTATATTATAATTATTATTTTATATTATAATAATTATAATATATAATGTTATATTTAATTAAAGAAAATAAAATAAAATTTTATATTAAATGTGTAAATATATAAAATAAATAATTATTAATGTGAATTATTTTAAATAAGTATAATTTAGAATTTATTGACAAAATTTTAATTTAGGTTTACAATTGAAAAGTAAAATTTTTTATTTTATTTTAGTACATTTATGCATTCAAAAGTACTCGTGTTTCTACTCATACCAAAAAAAAATTATTAATTTTATTTGTGCACATTTTTTCACATTAACTTACCATAGTTACATGAATTGTAGTGCAAAAAGTGATTTGTGAATATATCTTCCCCACAAAATGACAAACTTACAATATTTTATTATATCTCTTATGAGACCCATTTTAGACCTCAAAATTCCCCTAATGCTTTGATATTCCATGACATGGTAGGAACCTAGCACATCACAGTAAGAGATACAGAAAGAAGAAAGAGAAGCATGATTATATAGGGAGAGAAATTGCAAAAGCTGTGCAAAGACATGACTGTAGAATTGTCCAATTGTTCCCAAAGATAAGTAAGACATAAAGATAAAGAATAATCTATTTTCCATTGATGTGAAAGGGGGAGAAGTAACACACAATGGAATTGCACAAAAACAAAATTATCTCGAGGTTTGTCATCAATGACAAAAAGGGGGTATTTTTGGAAATAGTGTTTTCATTGATGTCAAAGGAAAATACATATTGTTGTTAAATATAGGGGGAGACTAAAGGTAAAGTTGTCAAGATAAATATTGTTGCAAATATTGTTTTAAATGACCAATTTGGATACCCTATATTTGAAGGAATTTTAAATCTATATATAGCTCAAATTATAGTAAAAGTTGCATGCTTGGAAATATCATCCCAATACCTTTCCAACATTATATGGAAGTCCCCCTAACTCCATAGGAATGAGGAGATACGAAATAATTTGTGAAGACAACCCATACAGAACGTTATGTCGGCCCTTCCATGATATTATGCAATGTTGTGTCAACCCAAAAAGTGATCTAAGCCTTGTATAAATAAGTGGAGCGCACTCCTCATTTCATCATCCATCCAAGAAAGTATGGATCCCTGAAAAGTTGTGCAATTCCAAGGAGAAGATGAAATTTAAAGAATACCTGAAGATAGTTTCATGGTTTTTTTAAACATGTTCTTAAATGGATTCTTGAATATCTTTTGAAGGGTGTGGAGGTGCACCTTGTGACTAGGAGACATGTTTTCTTGCTAAGGAAGAAAAGAATTCTACAATACTAAATCAAAGTATACAAGAAGCGCTCAGAGCTGGAGCAGTATACAGAATTGAAGAAGTGCACAAAATCATAGCAGTGCACAAATTAGAGGAACTGAAAAGTGTGAAAGAGATATGTAGTAAAAGTAGTTTGAGCTAAAATTACAGATCATTAAGTCAGAAATCACACATCTTGATATTGCATATCACAGAAGTAGTAGTGTTGAAGATCTATATCACATAAATTGCAAAGTATTGAATATTGCAAATCGCGGAAGTTGCAAAGTATTGAAGATCGTAGATCTTAGATAGTGCAAACCGAAGCTAGAGAATATCATAGACACAAATAAAGTATAATATAATTCTTTTTCAAGGTGGCAGGAAGGGGCAAGAACAGGAAGTTGGTGCTTCCTTCCAGTTGGTGTTGGAGAATAGAAGGACATGAAGTTGAATCTTCCTTCTAGTTGGTGATGTAGAATACAGAAAGGGGAGTTGGAGCTTCCGTTCAATTGGTGTTGAAGAAAAAAAAAAGGAGAGTGTATTCTCCATATAGGTTTGTTCCAGAACATTGCAAGTGGGTACTTACACAAAAGGACTGATATCCATTCAGGTTGGTGCTTTAAGTCAACAAGTTGGTGCTTGCACAAAAGATTGAAGTCCTTACAGGTTGGTGCCTATAATCAACAAGTTGGTGTTTGCATGTGGGATTGGTTTCCCAATCAAATTATTTTTTTTTTGAAGGAAGTTGGTGCTCACGTTTGAATATTGGTGTCTCGTATATATATATATATAGTTACTTTACATATTCTTTCTGAAATTGTGTCCTTTACTATTTTTGGAAAAAGAAAGTTTTGAAGTATAATTGTTAAGTGAAAAATTGTGTAATCTGCACTTTATACTGATTCACCCCATCCTCTTAGTATAAATAAGAATTTCAACAATTCCTTTATGTATGACTTGGATTTTTACATTAATAAACTTCTCTAGTTCAATAAAATAGGTCAGTGTTTCTTTACCAATAAATTCTTCTTTGTTGATAAGTTGATCTAACTTGGTTTTTTAGAAACTTCTTGCATTCTTTAGTTTCTTAATTCATTTAAGCAATATTTTATCATCATCCCTTAAGCATGAAAATTCTTCATTATTTTCTAACTTGTTTCCTTTGTTTCTAGATTCTAGATTCTCTGGTTTCTCCTATTTTATCATTTTGATGTGTTCAAACAACATCTCATTAAGCTTCCTTAGGATAGAACTTTCTGCATATTTTTCTAAAATTTTCTTCTTGGTACTTTTTTTATCCTATTCTAATTTATTATTTATTTGTTTCATGTCCATTGGCTTCTTAACTTGTGCAAGTAGTTTTTTACTATAATCTTTAAGGCCAGAAATTTTGTTGTCTTTTTGGATGATAATCTTGTCAAATATTTATGGTGATCCTACAAATTTTGTATGAATTTTGGGCTATCTTTAAGGGTCACTTCTTATACATCCTTCAAGTAACTATTGGATGAGGGCACTACTAAGCATGATTTGATTGCGATGTCCTGCAATTTTATCTTCTTCTTATAGGAGAATGTAAAAGACTTTTTATTCATGTTTTAGTTGAAGGTACCTAGGGTTTCTATCAATATGAACCTAGAATTATATCATCTTTATCAACATAGATGTAACATTGATTTTTGGATGTAAAAATATAATAATTAATTTTCAATAATAAATCATTATTTGATATTTTTTTTCTTGAATTTAATCTTTTCTATTTATACTCATCTTAGAGATAAATATTTAATTGGCCACAACAACATTAATGTGACTCACATTGACATTATTTTGATTCTCAATTCACATTATTGTTTACACAAATAATAATATTAATAACTTTTCTTTTATTATTTCCGTTCGTTTTTAATAATTTTAAAAACTAAAAATCTAGCAAGAGTAACTCTTGTAGCACCAAATGCAAATCTTACCCTGTTATGTTTTCCATATGTGAAAAGTAACACAAATGAAAATCTAGTGTGCAATCATACATACCTTCAACCATGCCTTTACCATGTAATGCTCAAAGGCCCTTTTCTCCAATATGCCTCATTCTTTGATGTCATATAATTGTCTTTTATCCAGATACAACAAAGTTTTTGTCTTATTAGTTTCCATCCTCAACAAAAACACAACTATTACACCCATCGGTGATAGTGTTTTCTGATATATTTAAAAAAAGTTCCATTACGGCTCCCCTTTCTAATACCATTGATCCTTGAACCATTTTGCATGTTTCTTTTCCAAACATAATTTATACACCTAAATTCCCCATCTTGATTATGGAGATAAATTTCCTAGTTAGATCTAGAATATGCAAAACCCCGAGGAGAGTTATAATCCTCCAATCCTTAAGTAGAAAATTAACTATTCCATGTCCTATTATGGTTGTTTATTTATCTTCTAAGAAAACATTACCTCCATTGTACTTCTCAAATTCACAAATTTACTAATTGTGAGGAGTCATATGAAAAGAAACACTTGAGTCAATCAACCATACATCACAACTTGAATGGGTACCTATAGAGGCCAAGTACACATCCCCTCATTTTGAGGATGCATTTTCCTATGTGGAAGAGTTATCATCATATCCCTTCACTTTATCAACATAATTATATCTGCAATCCTTATTATAATACCCAACTTTACCACATTTCCAACATATCCTCAAATTCTTTGTGGAGATTTAGATCTCGCCCCTTGACGACTTATTTTTATTTCTGTCTTGAGGACGACCTCTCACAGATAAGGCATCCTTACTTTGACTATCCATGGTTTTTTTCCTCTTTCCTTTGATAATAGATATGTCACTATATCCTCGATCTTCAATGTGGTTTGAGAAGCACTACCATTTTCTACAATCATATTGTCCAAAGAATCTAGAAATGAACATGATAATGTAATACATTTATCTTCTTCCTCAATTTTAATATCAATATAGACAATTTGACTTGCTAGAGTATAATAAACATTTATGTTATCTATCATTGAGTCCCTATCATCCATCATAAGATGATACAATTTATTTTGAAGAAAAAAATTTTTACCAAGGACTTTGGTCGATACAAAATCCCCAACTTATCCCATAGCTTCTTTGTGTTATCTTCTCCAATGACATTTGACAATACCAAATCTGATAGGTAAATTTGAATCATACCTCCTACCTTTCTTTCTAGATTCTCTCAATATTTTTTCACCATAATAATAGGTTGTGTACCTGAATCCACAACAACCCATTGTTCTTAATCTACAAGAATATATTCCATAGATCAAAATTCTAGCCTTTAAATTTCTCAATATCGATACTAGAATTGATTTTCCAGTCTCTTTCAATATAATAATCACCACTGCAAAGCTCCCAGTTGACCCAAGTTTATCACATACCGAAGGTAAAATTTATCTATCAAACCCGTTTGCAGCAAACATGTCCCATGAATCAAATAATTGAGATATAATATTGCATTTAAGATTTAAACTTGTGAAGCAAAAAATGCATACATATTCTTAATCAAAACATAGATTAAACAATGGGAACACCCAATACATAGAGATTTACCCTGAAAAATCTTAACCGAGAAAACCAATTATACTTACATCCCTACCTCTCTTTATTCTCATTGCATATCCTTAACCATTTATAATACAATATTTAGGTATTTTGCAGCATCCAAAACCCTATTTTGTTAATTTGGATTAGATTACAACCCAAGTCCCTTAACCATGATCAAATTAACCATTATCCAAAAAAAAATAGCTCAAATTTATTTTTCAAAGCATTGCTCCAAACCACCATATCATAGTTTTTAGTACCCTCATACAAATAATATAACACATACACGATAAGGGAGATGATTGTCTAGAAGGGTCGAATACAAAGAAGAACCATGTTTTTAAGGGGTGTGTCCCCTTAGAAAGGAATTTTAATAAACTTGATATATATAAGCAAAAGAAAGAAGTCATCAAGCTTGGATATTATTTTGAGATAAATACTATTTGTAAAGAAAGCCCTAGGATGATCAATATTGGCAAGGGTACGTCTCCTCGAGAAAAAGGAGACATAAAAAATTTTATAAGGTAATATAGATATGTATTTTATTTTACATATGATGATATTAAAGTATATAAAGAAGATATAATTCAACACACCATCACTTTGAAGGAAGATGCTAAGCCCTTCAAAAGGAAAGTAAAATAAATCCAAATTTATCCCCTCTTATTCAAATGGAATTGTATAAAATGGTGGAAACAAGGATTATTGCTTCAATAAGGAACTTATCTTGGATATCCAACTTGGTTATGGTAATAAAAAAGAAGGGTGGAATCAAAATATGTGTTGACTATATAAATTTGAATGTGTCATGTGAGAAGATAACTATCATATTCCTAACATGGATAATTTGTTGCAAATAGTTACAGGATCAGGAATAATGTCCATGTGAGATGGTTTCTCAAAATATAACCAAGTGTTATTCAATAGGGACGATCAACACAAGAAAACTTTCACCATAGCTTGTGGTACTTTAGAATAACTAAAGATGCATTTGGGCCTTCTTAATGAGGGTCAACTTATCAAAGTGCCATGGATTTTCCATTCAAGGATATCATGGGAGAAATCATAGAAATCTATCAAGATTACTTAATATTTTTTACAAAGGATATAAAGGATCATGTAGGTAATCTAAATCAAGTATTCAAGAGATGTAGAAAATACAAAATATCATTAAACTCCAAGAAGTCAGTTTTCAGGGTTGATGAAAGTGAACCCTTGGGACAACTAATATCAAAGGATGGAGTAAAGGTATATATTGAAAGGATAGAAGCAATTAAGCAAGTTCCTTTTCAATATAATAAGAAGGTGTTGCACATTAGAGGAAATTTCAACTCAAAATGGGCCTCCTAAGGAAAATTAATAAAATAATATTTATTAATTTGGAGGAAGAAAAGAAAAAACTACTTTTTTGTTCATATTTTCGACATATCTCCTTGTTCTTTTACTCAAATTTCGATCTAGAGAGCTCATTGTATGGGGAATTAAATTCTGCATCCAACAAGTACCCACTCGGCATACTTTTGATGGGCCCCGCTACCCCAAAAATAAGAAATACCTGAAAAAATGTGATGAAAGGTGATGATGATGTCATCATCACGTTTTTCAAGGTATTTCTTGTTTTTGGGGTAGCGGGGCCTGTCAAAATTATGCCAAGTGGGTACTCGTTGGATGCAGAATTTAATTATGCATCCAACAAGCTCTCCCGATCAAAATTTGAGTAAAAACACAGGGAGATATGTCAAAAATATGAACAAAAAAAGTAGCTTTTTTTATGATACCTATCCCAAAATTTATTTAAAAAATCTATTTAAGATGTGCTCCCTTTTTGAATTTTAAAGCATTTTGATTGTCTAATACATGATGACATGGAATTTGTATTATTTTTGGAAGGTCCATTTTAAATTGAAATTTCCTCTAATTTATTATTTCTTGGTAATATAAACTTTATAAGAAGGTGCATTCCCAACTTTGTCGAGATAATCAAGTCTATTATGAATCTTTTAAAGGATAATGTTGAATTTAAGTGGAGTGACGAAGGATTAAAGACATTCAAAATGATCAAGGAGGATATTGGAATACCTTTGCTATTAGTTATCCCATATTATTCTAAGGAATTTTGGGTCTTCTTTTTTTCTACTGAGGACACGATTGCGGGTGTGTTGTTATAGAAAAATGGTGAAGGAAATGAATAACCTATAGCCTTTTATGAGTAAAGCATTAAAGAATGTGGAATTAAAGAATTTGATCATGGAAAATAAACATTATGCCCTTTTTAAGTCTAAATAATTTCCAAGCATATGTGGGTACTCTAATATAATGCCTATGTTCCCCATCAAATGTTTAAAAATATATTGACCCAAGAAGATTATTTAGGAGTTAGAGGAAAATGGGTTTCAAAGATACAAGAGTATGACTTAGAAATTAAATCCACTAATTTAATAGAGGGTAAAGGTGTGGCTCAAATGTTCGTTGAAGGTAATGAAAAGGAACTGGGCATCAATTATCAGAGTGATTTGTGAATGGTCTTTGTAGTAATAAAAAATATCGAACAACATGATTGGTTTACAGACATAATTTATTATCTTAAGAATTTTAAATGTGTAGATCACTTGGTTGATCATAAAATAATAGTGTTGGGATTAAAAGCATCTAAGTATTTGAAGAAAATTTGATATGGAAACCTATGTGGGATTTGTACTCTCAATGTAGGTTTCATACTACAAATCTTAGTTCATGATCAGGAGAAATATTGTCTCAATGATGTGAGAGAAAATTTTGATTAATAAATAAATATTTAAACCATAATATGGTCATTAAAGAAGAGATTGTTTATCTCTTTTGAGGATAATTTTATTAATTACCTTGAAAAGAGAGTGGCATCCATCAATGAGAGCACTAAATATAGTTTTTTATGATCATGTTATTCATGAGGGTGTGAAAAAGTGGTTTCCAAGATTCACTAAAAATCATACCATCATCTCTATTAAGATTATGAGGATGATTTTATGTTTTTGTTGCTTCCCTAATCTGCCTCATATTGTAGTGCCCTTCCACAGTGATCACTTTCCCTTCCACAGTGATCACTTTCACATTTTCCACACATATATGATGGTTTTATTTCTTAGAATTCTCTTCCACAACTGATTTTTTAATTCTACCATAGATGATATCTGAGTATTGTTTTGTGATTTAATATGGTTTTGGTTGGAAAAAAGTTGAAGGATTGATAATTAGATGTGTTGATAATCAAGATTCCATGAAACTCATGTCAGATCTATAAGAAGGTTTATATGGAAGGAATTATGTGGTAGAGACTAAAACTCCCAAGACATTAAGGCATGTTATTATTGGCCTACTGTATTCATATATGTCCACAACTTTGATAGAACATGTGAGCCTTGTAAAATTTTCACAACAAAACAAAAATTAGTAGCCACGCCTTTGCAATTAGTTATGATAGAAGCACCTTTCCAACAATGAGGCCTTGATTTCATTGGAAAGATTAAGGAAAATTGAAGTAATGGTTATACATGGATCCTTACTGTATTGATTATTTCATGAAGTGGATAGAAGCTATCCCTACTAAGAAAGGTGATAGATAAAGTAGTCATGGATTTTCTATAAGGAAATATCATCACCTAATTTGGTGTCCCATCTAAGATCACAACATACAATATTATGGATTTCAATTAAAAATAATTCTCCACTTTTGTTTCACTGTGGAATAATCCTATTCAAATCTTCCAACCAATATCCTTGAGGGAATGATTTATCATGATCAACTAAAAAAAACATAATGACTATAATTAGAAATAATGTAGGGGATAACAAGAAAAGTTAGGATAGCAAAATCAAGTAGCAGAATCAAGTAACAAAATATAATGACTATAATATGAAATATGGTAGGGGCTAATAAGAAAAGTTGGGATATAAAAATCAAGTATTCGCTTTGGGAAGATAGAATGAAAAAGAATCAAGAAACTAGAAAATTACCATTTCAGTTAATCTATGGGATTGAATTTAATCTATCTATACACTTAAAGATCCTAGTATATCAGTGGCTATAATAGTTTACTACAAATTAGGACACGGGTCAAGGAACATTAAATCAATTGATAGAACTTGATGAGAGAAGAAGGAAGGCCTTTGATTAATTTGTTAGGAACGAAGCTAAGGTTAAAGATGTATTTGAAAAAAGGCCTCGTTCAAGATAATTTTAGAAAGGATATCTCATGATTGTGTGGGATAAGAGAAAAGAAAATCCAAAGATGTATTTGATAAAAGGTCTCATTCAAGATAATTTTAGAAAGGATATCTCATGATTGTGTGGGATAAGAGAAAAGAAAATCCAGGCAGGCATGGAAATTTTTTACAATATTTGGTTGGGTCCTTACATGATTGATGATTTAGTTGGTCCAAACTCCTTCTACCTTGGTGATATGGATAGTGAAAAGTTGAAGTTTCCCGTAAATAGGAAATCCTTGAAACTATTCTTCGATGGTGAGATATAATTCCTAAGGGGAATCTAGATAAAATAGAGTAGGTTGTCATTTCAGCATTATATTAGATGTGTTAGATTATAATTTGTTGTTTCATTCCATGCATTCTTTCCTTTTTAGTTTAGCATCCATGCATTTCCTTGTGCTACAAATATTTCTTGGTGAGAATGTGTAGATTAAAGGTCAATATTTTGGGGTCCTTGTGCATTCCCAAGAACAACACGTGTCCCATATTTAGAGCTATTTGTTACCCCTAAGTTTGCAACAAGATTGGTGCAAGTATTGAAGATGATAGTGAACCAAAAATTTGCACTAGCAAGGTTTTGTCATGGAAAATTTTAATTCCTTATGTTCATCATTGAATATATTTGTCCATGGTCATGTTGTAACATATTGTAAAAAGTGACATAACCGTTGTAATTATTTATAATGGAGCCAATTTATATAAGTGTATAATAAACCTAGCTACAATAGTTGGACTCAGCAAATGTCTCACCGATGTCTGTCCTAGTTAGGAGAGAGTATTTTGAAAGTCCCTCTTACACTTGATCATGATTATTTAAGGTGTTTTAGTGTTTAAAAAATAAGTTAAATCAATAGAGGTTTCTTTCCCTAGCTCAAACTTTGGGTTTTATGCTTTATTTCTCAATTACCCTTTAAAACCATATTCCCCATTTCTTGTGTTATACCCTTACCATATCTTTATCTAGTATCACGGATATCCATGAATGCCACCTAAGACAACTCTAGACCCTAGATTCCCCTTGTTTGATCACTCAAAATGGCATGTGGGGCACTCCTAGAGGCTTCCTTATCCTTAAAATCCCAAACAACCTTGAGCAAATCACAACCTCCTTTTTCCTTCCTAAACCCACACGTGTGAGTCATACCATAAAATTAGGCAAATCATTTGGCATTTTTTCCATCATTTGACTCGATTAGGGGGGTTTGTCACTTAATCTAGCCTCCTTCTACATCACGTGTTCCATTTCCTTTCTAGAATATTCCTTTTCTAAGCTAATATGTCCCCCTTTCATCCAATACATTCCCTTCTAGGTGAGGCACCCCTCTCTTTTTGACTTTTCAAAGTATTTGCTAAAACCACTTAAGCTGTCTTATTACTTTTTTACCTGGTCAAGAGGAAAACAAGTATTTTTTACTTGGTTCTAAAATAGATCTAGGGTTTTAGACAAAGAACATTTTTTTAATGTAGAGGATTTTGAGTTCCAAGTCCTGTATAAAGAAGCATCCTCTCTTATTTCATTGGTTGGTTGTTGGACTATCTTGTACTATTTTGTGAGCTTCAATGAATAACAATCTAAAGGCTTTGGAAGCAAATTATTGGGATCTATTTCTGTCTATGTAGCTTATTTCTTTCTTTTTGCTACATGTTGGAGGTAATATTGTAATAGAATTGTCTTTTTTCATTTATGATTGGTGATTGAAAGGGTATTACTACCTATTTGGATGAAGAATATGGTATGTTAACTTTTGTCATAATTATTATTGTTATTTTACTTATTTTTTGCATCTTTTTATTAATTTGGATTGTTAAATACTAGCGCCTTCCTTGTAGAGTGCACCCTTAAAGAAAAGGAAAGAAATATCTATTATCCCCCTTTGTTATATTGTGTAGGTACCTCCAACATATCAAGTAGACTAAGGTTACCCTAGAGAAAAATCTTTCCCTTGGTGATCTTTCTAAGCAAGGCCCTCTTGGTACGTCTTGGGTGACTACATAAGTAGTTTAGTCTTCGCTCTAATCTCTCCTTAAAACCATCCATATATCTAAAAATATCATAAAATATATTTATTTATTTTCTTATAAGGTGAAATCTACTAACCCTAAAAAAAGTATACTTAGATTTCACAAATATTCTATTATAAGGTGAAATCTACTAACCCTAAAAAAAGTATACTTAGATTTCACAAATATTCTATATCTAATTGTTGTTTATTAGATTAGATTTAGTTAAAAATATTAAAGAAAATTAACTCTAAAATTTTATCATACAATTTTCATATTTGTTGTAATGTTTGGGTTAATAAAAATTAGAAAAATATCAAAAAAAATTGAATTCTACCTCATTGATTAGTTAATTGCATATTCAGATTTGTATCTTTCGCTTATGTTTTTAAATTATTTATCTTTTGAATAATTGTTAAATTTACGCAACCAAGAAATTGCACCTCTTATGCATTAAAACAAAAGTTTGTTATTCATTTCTTGGTTTTAAGGGTAAAATATTTTTATCTTTGAAATGGTAATCAATTTATGCAATTCCCAACCAAAATCCCATTCACCAAGTGAATTTAAAGTTTCACGTCTTTTTCTTGGGTTAATTCATTTATTTTAATTCATTTATTTATGTTTTTGGTGTTTGATTAAATATATGCATTTGTCTTACATAACTTCAAAAATTTGGATTTATCTTGCAAGCTTCAAACAAACTTTATTCAAAGGGAAAATTATAGTGGTTCTCAACAAGCATTTAAAATGGTTTTTTAAAAATGGTTTTTACCACTAATTATTCGAGCATAATCACGTAGTTCGTAACATAGAGTTGCTTAAAATATTTAAGTTTATATCCTACATCATTGCAATAAGGTTAATTCAATTGGTGATTAGATTTTATTATTTGATTAGAGCACCTAAAGAAATATTTAATACACGTAATCCTGGTACTACATTACCAGTGTATGTCTCAATCTAACACCTAATGGTGGGACCCGTACCTTGACCATTCAATCGAGGTTTAGAGTTGATTAGGTTTGCAGTCCTCTGTCACGAGGGAGATTCATGCTTTTCAATTAGAGAAAGATAGCCTTAATTACCACGGCCAGTATCCCAACAATGGTTACACTAAGTTCACCAAGAAAGTGGAAAATCATGGGCCTAGGTTTCACCTTGGAGTTTGTTTTTAGCCTGAACATTTTATCAATTCACATAGTTTGTGGTTACTCTTTATATTTTTCTTGTGAATTATTAATTTGTCTATTTTATGTTACTAGCTTTTTTGTTATATTTATTTGAATCATTTTCATTTGAATCTAAGAATTTGACTAAATTATCTTCCAAGTTGTGAATTGATTTGACATCTCAAGTACCTAGCTTTATTTAATATCTTAAAGTGCTTTAGGTCAATCTAACTCTCATTCTTTGTTTAAAGCAAAATCATTTAATTAAGCAAGCCTCCCTTAGCTTTTGAGAGTTGGAGTAAAGACAAGGGATTGATTGTGTGATGACATTGGCAATCAATCCAATGTTGTGTTTGGCTTGTACAAATGAATTGGAACCTTTTCTACTTAGGTAAGGTTTGGGTGGTACTGCATTTAATATAGATTGATTTGCGCCCCCTCCCTCACCCCCCATCCCCACAAATATATGTTATTGTTTAGTTTGTGTAAGATGAATGAATCTCATTTGGGATGTGATTTAATTTACCTGTAAATATATTACATTTCATTACATGCTCTATTAATATTATGCAAATTTAGGAAGGTACTTGTTTTATAGTTGAATAGGATGAGTGTGCTCAAGAGCGCCAAATGAATAAAGGAAAAATATTTCCCTGCATAGCTCATTCTCCCTTTTGTTATTAATTTGCATGTAGATATAAGGAAATAGTGGATAGAATCTAGACTAGCAACTGTTAAAGAGCCTAGCCCACTCTCTAGGAGGATCAACTTAGACATTAAGGTAGATCCCTTATCCATGGAAATGGAAACAAAACTAGGGATGGTTGTTAATAATCGTCTCAGATCATAGGATTTGTTTTTATTTATTTATCATTCTGAAAGTTGTAATATATATTGCATGATTATAGGAACATGAAGAATGAACTAGAAATGAAAAAAATTAGGAAGCTCGACAATTTAAAACACTTTTTTCTTTGAAATTTATCATTACTCGTGCCTATTATAACCAATATCCATGACAGCTAATTGTTTCTCCACATATAAAATGCAAGTTCATGTGGTTCTTCCTTAGAACATTCATTAGCACTCTATAAAAATATAACAAATCCATATTTCCATATCTTAAAACTAATTGCATGTGTTGCATGGATGAATAAGTTTCAATTTTCTAAATCTTAGTTTTAAACATTTGTGTTCTTCATTTGATTATTTTGACAAATAGGAGAGGATATTTTTCTTGAATTTTTGCATGATCATTTTGTGTTTTCAATATTTCATGATTTTAGATTTTTTTTTTAAATTGAAAGTATTTGCAATTGCTTTTTTATTTATTGTCTTCTTGACAATTCAAAATTCTATTTGGAATTTTTGAAAATTGCATTTGTATTATGTTTGAGGAAAGAAACATGAGATCATTTTCCTTTTTATCGGGTTGTTGAAATATTTTCCCACTTCATCAAAGAAACATGAAGTGCATAAGGCATTTAATTATCTTTATTATTACAACAATATTAATAGTCATCTCAACACAATATAAGTTACACTATGTAGCTTAATTAATAAAAGACATTAAAAACAATAGTTTTTATAACAAACATGCATAGCCTAGGTTGTAGAGCCTTGGTGCAGAGTAGATAAATAATTCTCCAAGGTCAATGAAAATTATCTAGATTCCACTAAAGAGATTTTAAATCCATTTGTAGAAAATAACACTTGTCAAGAAATAATTCCTAACTTGCACATCAAGCACTAGGTCAAGCTAGGCAGGTATAGATATTATCTTCTCATGCTTTCCATAATGGGATATGTGTGTGTGTATGATAACTTTAGCATAATCGGTAAGTCCTCAAGTGACACCAATTCTCTAATTTGTTTGGATCTAGGACTTACTCTTACATTTCCTTACCATAAGTAAACACCTAAACAATGACTGTGCCTCCCATTTTTTTATTTGTGAAGTGGTAACCTTAGAATATTTTCCTAGGTTTCACAAAGTTGGCCACAAGAGGGAAATTCTTGTGGTACATGAAAATACATACAATACCCATTTCGTCTCCCCTGGAGAGTACTTGTATTTATGAAAGTACTTGCGCCTTATGTGATTTTTGTGTGATATTTATTGTAACTATATCCTTCTGGAATTTAGATCAAATATGGCTTTTATACTAATGAAATGGACAAAGTTCATTTACAAAATATGAACGAAATCATTTACTAGTAATAACAATCATCTAATTTATGCCAAGGCCAAGCGAGACGCCAAATTGATGTATGATACCTCCCTGTTTGTGGGAAACGATTTAACTGCTAAAGTCTATGTAGGTGTACATACCCTACCCCCCTCTATATTTTAACTTGTGACCTCCTAGAAGGAAACACATACTCTTAACCATTAGACCTGGTAAATATCCAATGTAAAAAGGACAATCCGTTAAAATCCATATATGACAAATATTGAACAATTGAATAACATATGAATAATTGATATAAGTTCGTGTGATTGTGTACTTATAGAGTTGACTAATCATAATGGTTGTCTAGTCATGTTCCTTTATTAGGTCATGTTTTTACTTAGGATATATCACTTTATTTATCATTTGTTTTTGTTGGTGTTGTGTTGTTGTTTTTGTTGTTGATTATTTGATCTATACTTTCATTACAACCTACGACCATTCTAGACATTTTATATTGTTGTGTAAATTATAATGTTTTTCACCATTTGATTCATTAATAGATGGTTTTAACTATGATACTGTGTTTTTAATACTACATTTTATGATATTTAGAATATTGTGTTCTTTCATATCACTCTCAATCCGTATTGGATAAGAAATACAATACCTCACTTGGTTTTTGGACAAATAATTGGTTCTATGAATAACCCTTAGCCTCCAAATTCATAATACTAAGAACCGAGGATTTTTTCCCCATTATTTTCCATCATTTTTAACCAAGAGGGACTATGAAATGTGATAATAATTAAGAGATATGTTTGTTCACAAGGAGAGATCTCTCTAGGACAAGAAAAAGGATTGATGGCCTCCTAGGGATTAAAGATATTTTGAATCACAAAGGGTGTTAAGCCCTTAAAGATATCACATTACCCCATATAGTTTGGTGCATTACCCCCTATATTGTGGTGCATTACATATTATTTATGTCGGCTTTGGTCTATTAGTGTGTGTATTAGTTGTTATTGTACACCTTTGTCTCCTATATATAGGAAGGCGATATTCTCATTTTAGTCATCCTTGTATCTTGTCTTATCTTATGTACTCAATACATTGTGTAAGGAGGTTCCTCCCTCCAAGAGGATTGATATTTATATTTGTTTTTCATTATTAAGGCATGGATTACTCTCTTCTTGTCTATTTCTACTATTTTTATGTTATTTTTGGGACTTGGTTGCATAACATTTGGTATCAGAGCTCTTTCCTCACGACTGGCTTCTACAAAATGAGTCATCTTGGAATTTTCACTACAAAATTTTTTCTACAAGGATTCAAAGATATAGGTTAACAAACCACTTCTGAAACAAGTATAACTATCTCTAGCCTGAAATGCAGATCCCGGTCCATTACAATTTCAGAGATAATTACGGCTGAATATAGGGTTTTTACTACTCCAAAACCTAGTATAAAAAAGTTGTTCTAAGGAAAAAGGTCATATCCAAGGAATCGGAGATCCAAATTGGGTGAGACTAGTTGCATCTGAAAGAAGACAGATTAGGGTATCTATGTTATAAATTTAATCTATAGAAAATAAATATTGAACATGTGGAATATTGTACAAGTTTGCTCCTCTGGATAGAACAAAAATAAGAATATTTGGGAGATTTGCAATAAGATTTTTTTGGCGCATCCAAATTAGTTCATACCTATGGCATTGGAAAGAATACACATCAGGGTACCACAATCCAAAGTTTCAGACCCATATGAGTCGAAATTCAAATTTCATATGAGTTACAAGTCGGCCATAAAAATAGTATTCTAATCAGAGTTTGAAAAAGGTATGCCATTTTGCATTTGAATAGATTCGAGTAGAATGATCTATTTGTGGTAAACCCTAGGGTGTGATATATATTTATAGTTCAAAATTCCACCAAAATGAAGTGGAAATAATCACACTCCACTGAAATCCATGGAAGATTCATCCCTGACATACGACGAAATGGAAGACATATCTTTTAGAGTGTCCAAGTTGGAATATATGATTAAAGGAAATGTGAAAATGGATGACTTAGTTAAATTGGAAAACAAGATGGCTAGTAAAGAGGATCTCAAAGGGATGGCTAGTAAAGAGGATCTCAAATGGATAGATAGTAAAGAGGATCTCAAAAGGATGTCTAGTAAAGAGGATCTCAAATGGATGGCTAGAAAATAATATCTTCAAGACTTGAAGGAATTCACGAGGGATATAAAACATAGCTTTATTCCTCATGTATCTAATCAAGAAGAGGATAAGGAGGAAAAAGAGGACTTATTCTAGTCATGTCTAGAGAAAATTGAAAAACAACTGGAGAGTAGGAAGCTGGAGTTTTCAAAATTTGATGATTCATTACAAAATCATGGGTTCAATTATGGTCCAAGGAACTACTTTATCCTCAAGATTGACATGAGAAAGTTTGATGGAAAGGATCCAATCACATGTATTTTTTAGATGGAGCAATTCTTTGATCTACACCAAGTGCCCACTTTGCAAAAGGTAACTATTCCATCCTTATATTTAGAACCTAATCAATTTGTATGGCACCAATGGCTTTGTGACCGCAAAAAGGACTCTATTTTCTCTTGGTCTATATTCATAGAATAATTGATTGCACGTTATGGGGATATAAATAGAAACACCTTATTTAGCTAGTTGGTAAATATCAAGCAAAAAGGTCCACTTATAGAGCACATCAAGCAATTTCAACAGCTAAGTCTCAGAGTGAAGAATATTTCATAAGATAATTGTTAGATATATTTATTGGAACCTTGAAAGATAACATTCAACATGAGGTGCATCTCTTTGAACCATCGACCCTAGAGAAGGCTTTCATGATGGCAATGAAGGTTGAAAGTAAAAATATGGCATTAACTACTAGAAATGCCTTCTCCAACACATATGGAAAAAATAATGTTCCTTCTTCCAAACCACAACAAAGGTTGACACCCCAAAAAATAGATGAAAGAAAAGAAAAAGGATTATGCTTTAATTACGACAACAAGTATAGTAAGGGACATACATGTGGTGAGAATAAACTATTCTACATAGATTGTGAATATGAAGAACCAAAAGAAGAGGAAGCATCTCAAGAAGAGGTTACTTCAGAAGAAATTACTCCCACCGTATCTTGGCATGCATTGGATGGAATTATCACTCCTCAAACTCTCAAGATTGAAGGATACATCAAAAATAAGAAGGTAACAGTGTTGATTGATTCTGGCAGTACTCATAATTTCATTCACTGTAAATTATTCAAAGTTCTTAATTGCTTTGTATATCCAGCACCATAATTTCAAGTTATGATTGCATATGGAGGAACTATAAATTGCTTAGGGAAATGCCATAATATCAATCTTTATATGGGGGAATATGTATTGAATAGTCCAATGATATATATCCCAATGGGTGGTGTTGATGTTGTCTTATGTGTCCAATGGTTACAATCATTGGGAACAATAGCTTTTAATCTTCAAAAAAATTTCATGAAATTTTCATGGGAAGGAAAAGAATATGAGTTAGATGGTATCACAGGAAAACCAAGCAAGATGATAAGCTCTAATGGTATGACAAAGTTGTTGAAAAGGGGACATCAAGGTGTAGTTGGACAATTATGCTCATTATATTTTCAAACCTTAAAGTTCCATATCTCTTGAGATCTACAAAGGGTCATTAATAAGCATTCCAAGGTTTTGAATATATTCCCAAAGGTCTTCCACCTAATCAATACTTTGATCATGCTATCCACTTAATTCCAGGAAGCTTACATCCTAACATCAAACCTTATCGATATCCATATAGCCAGAAGAGTGGAATTGAGCATATGGTTGCTTAAATGTTAGAGGCTAGAATAATTAGGCATAGCCAAAGTTCTTACTCTACACTAGTGGTAATGATACCTATTGGAGGAGCTAGTCGGTAAGCTGACTAAGTCGATTGGCCGACTAATTAGAGATTAGGTCAGCCGCATAAGGTCATGTCAGTTGACCGAACCGACAGGTATTTATATGTAACTGTTTGTAAATCATATATATTACGTTGTTGAGCCAAATGAGAACTTGGTTCAGTTCTGTGTTTTGTATGGACCCTTATAATATAATATAATCTATTTTTATACACCTACATTCTTGTCTCTTGTCTCTGTTATGTATGTATGCTTTTAACGTGTATTATTGGTAACCCTCTATGATCCGTGAGATTACAACATTGGTTTCGTTGCCAGTAGTACATTTCTAATATGAATACAAGCAGATGATATCAGAACAGGAGATTAAGAACTGGTGGGAGCATAAGATAGCAAATTATTTGGAGAATTACACACAGAGAAACAGATTAATGATTGCTCAGGCGAAGGAAATATTCTTCACTGAAACTCATGAGAAGTTCGTAGAATCGGTAACCCAACTTTTGAAAAAACTTCTGGATGAAAAAGCCGAAAGCGACTAAGGACCAACAGTTGTTAGAGAAACTGATTCGAGGGGGGAGAACAAACCTGTCGGAGTGGTTTGAAAATATCACCGATGAATTTTGTGAAGAACAAGCTATAGAAGAGAGAACTTCGGTAGAAACCATTCAGAAGAAATTCTATACATACCTTACCAAGCAGTTCATGTGCTCCTTACTGACCTTGTTGTTCAAATTCCTAATAGCAAAAGGAGTGGGTCATATTGTTGAACCTCGTCCGTCACTACACGAACTGCCACCAAATTTTAACTGGGCGGAGAAACAGAGGAAGTGGGAGAAATTCATTGCCGAAAGGGAGTGGGAATATTTCCTAAGCAAGTAAACAGAACTATCCAAGCTTTCTAAAGCGTTCAGTAGGCCATGGGGGGTACTTTGGTCGTATGTCAGGGTAAAGTAAAGAGGATTCTAGTCGACTAAAAAGGAGATACCATCACCAGCAATGAAATTCAACCTAAAAAGGAAATCGAACAATCAGTGACACACAAAGGTACAACGAATTTACAGAGAATAGAGAGAGAGAAGAGGCTAAAAATAAGGGAAGAAAGAAGAGAAAGGGATATAGCACTGCAAAGAGGAATGAGTACTAGGGTGATAGACCAAGAAATAAATCCGCCAGAGTCGGGTCATGACCGACAGGAAGAAGGCGTGGATGAAGAGGCATCACCCATGGAAGAAGACTTGTGGATAGAGCAGCAAGAAGCTCTCCAAATAGAAGTTCCCCAAGAGATAAGACCTCTGTCTCCAACGAATCTGAGTAGTAGGATACAAGCCATTTTCAAAGAAGACCTACAACTAAGAGCTGGTGAGTTTGGTATATGGATCCGACTAGACGATGAAGTAAATGATGATAATCATCTAATGATCCATCGACCAAAGGAAGGAAACTGGGCCACGCTTCAGGCGTACCCTTCCAATCGAAGTATCCACTTAATTTACTCGACACATGAAGGAGCACCCCCCTGCCAAATACAGCTTTGGAGAATATAGAACAATCGGACCTGCAGACAAGTAATTGTAGTTGGACATCGATAGGAGAAGTTGACCCCAATCGACTACTTGTCAAAGAAGAAATGACAAACAAAACAACTGATGAAAACGAAAGCTCAATTGACAATAGCTTTGCACAAAGAGACAAGAAAAACATCCCACTACCCCCACCACCGCCACCTCCTAGAGGAGATAGCGATAGTGAATCTGACATGGTTCACAGATCAGCGCATATTCCTCTATATGAGGGCGACAAAGATCCTAGATGACATTGGTTCATCTGTGAGTCAACATGGGAGGAAAATCAAGTCACAACTAAAGATTGACAGATGGCATAGTTCACTGGTGCCTTGAGGAAAAGAGCACTAACATGGTACATGACCTTTACCGAGAGAACCCCTCAACCATCCAAAGCAGAAATTAAAGCACAATTTTTGTCGTTCTTTAAAACCCCAGATGTAAAACATCTGGCAGCTAAAAAGTTGAAAACAACATCGCAAAAGCCAGCAGAATCTGTCCAAGAGTACGACAAACATTGGAAAGACCTCCTCAGCCAACTGGATTATGTAATTAATGAACAACTATTAATTCAATGGTTCCTTGTAGGTCTATCACAGAAAATTTGGTGGCACATAAGCCTGGAGACGTTTAAAATGTACGAAGATGTGCTTACTAAAGATCTACAAGTGGAGATGGATGAATATTTCCCAGCATATCCCATGGATACTAGACTAGAAGAATAGCTCGAAATCATGCAGAAATCATTGAAAGAGCTGAACCTTAAGAATCAGGATGTCTGGTGCACAAAATGCTCAACGGTCAGACACACAAAAGATAACTGTCAACAAGACATCAGCCGACAAGACATTCGATTTGTTCAAACAAAGTTCTTTTGCGACATTTGTCAAGAACATGGAGAACACACAACAAAATATTGCCCATATAACATGAATAATGGTAAAGCATATTGGTGTGCAATATGTGAAGTTAAAATTCATGCCACGGTAGACTGTCACCTAAACTTAAAAAATAAAAAAAACTACCAAGCAGTCTACTAGACAAACACAGTTGCGCAGAACAACGATAAAAATCAGCGAAGCAATGCTCACAACGAACAGAATAATCAAAGATACGAAGGCCGTTGACACGAGCGTCGGTTCGACAAACATCGTGGAGAATATGGAGGTTAAGGTTGATTCTCTAGGAACCATGACAACTGACCACATCGGCCCATCCAATGTTTCACATGCTACAAAGAAGGTCACCGATATGCAGACTGCCCATACAAGGACAGAACTTATTTAAAATTTTGTATTAGCTATGGAGTCGGGGATCACTCATTAGAGGATTTCCCTACTATGCTTGATAAAATCAATAAAAAGAAAAATTTTAATGTCTTATCGTGCGTTCAAAAACATGATGTAACCAATACAAAGAATATTCATATAGTAACCCAATAAGGGACAAAAATTGGGAGTGATAATCCACGCATAAGTAAAATAAAAGAAAAAAATGATTATCCTAACCCAGCTAAACAAAAACAACTGTATAAAGACACAATGAATGTATTTAAAGAATTTGCTCGACAAGAAGAAGTTGATAATAGTTGACAAAGCATAGTTAATGAATTAATACGTTTAGTACAAGAGGATAAAGCGGTATCTCATTTCATTGAATTATTGTATAATATGAAACACAACAATAATATAAAAAAGCAAACAAATAACATATGCAGTTTAAACCAGAAGGACAAAAGTGATGCCGACCCACTTGTCGACCTAGAAATTGAAGGATACCATGTCCGACAAGTTGTACTTGACTTCGGCTCAGAAGTAAACATTATGACTCGCGACACTTGGGAACAATTGTGTAGACCTTGACTATACGAGTCAAGAATATACCTGAAATTAGCTGACCAAGATCTGATTGAACCTATCAGAGTTTGGAGAAATGTCGACATGACAATAAAAGGAATATCGACCAAAGTCGACTTTTAAATTATTGACCCTAAGGAAGGATCCAGTTCCTTCCTAGCATTAGTAGGTCGACCTTGGGGAAGAAAAATGAAAGCATCGATATCCTTAGACAAGGAAAGAATTAAACTAAAAGGAAATGGACAAAAAGTCATAGTACCTATCCATCCATCCCAAGGAGAACCTTGGATAGAACCTATTGATGAATAAGTTGACATCCAACAATTATATCAAATGCAAAACAATGAAGAATACACAGAACCTAATGTCTATGGTGAACTTCACTTAGGCAATCAAGATTCAGTAGGATACAATTCAGATGCAAAATTATATGATTGGGAAGTCGAAAACTATGAAACAAAAGCAACAAGTTGTTGGACCATTCAAATAGTACAAAAGAAACTAGTCCAACAATGCTTCTTGGTGTCCACCATCCCAAAAATATTTGAAAAGAAAACCATGGAATATACTACCCTAAAACCAGCAAATATAAGTATCAAACAAATCCCAAGATACAAAGAAAGAGAATCATCAGTTATGCATATAGAATAAGTATCCAAAAACATTGGTGAACATGGCCGACTACAAAGCTTAGTGGAAACCTTCACAGGATAAGCTACTAGATGGTGGGATACCCATCAATCAATATTGCAAACATGGACAACAGCTTCAACTTACTTTATAGAAATATTCAAAGGAAAAAGGTTAACCAATCAAGCCCAAATACCTATGTTCATCCAAGGGCAGGATCCAGAAGACCACATAAGAACATGTGAAAAAGAATGGAAAAGACTTGGGTATAAAGACAAATGTACATGGCCACACCTGTTTCCATCGACGCTATCCGACTTACCAAACAAATGGTGCAAAATGGAAGAAGCTTGTGGTGAAACATTCCTATGGCATGAACTTAGAGAGAATTTTATCAAAGACTTCAGCTTTATACCACAAGACGAAAAGTTAGTCAAAAATGCAAAACAAATCAAGGCATTTATAGAACCGACTGGGAACAAAATCATGACCAACCGACAATAAAATGCAATAACATACAAACTAAGACAACACCACAGTCAACAAGACTACAAATGGAAAATGAAAATCCAGAAGGGAAAATATTTCGATGGAAATCATACCGTTTAGAAACAACAAAACCAATTCGCATAGTACTCAAAGTCGAGATAGCTGACAAAAAAGACACCGACCAAATTCCTGCAGCATATTTTCCCACTACATTTTCATAGTTTAAAGAAGGGAGCCAACCAATCAATGAAGCCAAAGCACCAAAATGGTTAGATGCTAAACTGAAAACTAAAGAATTCGACATATCAAATGATGGTCGACCAAAAATGGAAAAAACTTGAGACTACTGGAGTGAAGAACAAACAACAGAAATAGTAAACTTACTAAAAGAATTCCAGGATGTATTCGCTAGAGACTACAAATATCTCAAAGGTCTAGTCCATGAAATGGGTGAAATGAAGATCAACATTAAACCTGATGTCCAACCTGTAAAGAAGAGACGATATAAATTAGCTCATAAATACAAAGAGATAGTCAAGAAAGAGATTGATAATATGCTTGCAGCAGGAATTATCTACCCTATTAACCAATCGGAATGGGCAAGTCCACTGGTTGTTCAACCAAAGAAACACAATCCAACCAAGCTAAGGATCTGTGTCGATTTCAGAGACTTAAATAAAGTTACATTAACAGACCCATTTCCAACACCTTATGTAGATGAAATCTTAAATGATTTCGCAGGACATGAATGCTACTCGTTTACAGATGGATTCTCAGATTATAACCAAGTACCAATAGCCAAAAAAGACCAGAAAAAGACAACATTTGTATGTGAATTTGGATCATTTGCTTACAGAGTTATGTCGTTTGGACTAAAAAACGAACCTGCAGTATTTTTGAGAATTGTGGTCAAAACATTTCAAGAATATATTTACAAAACAATGGCAATATATTTCAATGATTGGACAATATACTCTATGCTGAAAGATCACTACAAATGGCTAAGGATCATGTTGGAACGATGCCGACAAATCCAGCTATCTCTGAACATAAGGAAATCCATACTTTTAACCCCTATAGGGATACTATTAGGACACATTTTCTGCAAAGAAGGCATCAAATTTGACTTTGCAAAAATAAAAGTTATCCTCGACTTAAAACCACCAGAGAACCCAAAGCAAGTCAGGGTACTACTTGGTCATACATGATATTACAGGAAATTCATAAGGTACTAATCAGATATGATCTATCCATTGGAAGAACTATTAAGAGAATATTGTGGAAATTGAACCCAGGTGTTAGAACAATTACACTCACAAAAATTGCCAATTACACATGCAAATTACACACAAAGGAGACTGAATATGGAGCAGAACACTAATATATATTGAATAAGTGTACAATAACCAACCCTGTGAAGTCATAGGCTAACACAATAAATAATTACATGAGAGATTCAAATGCATTGGGATGCCATTCAAATTTGGTCAAAAGCAGGCTTACTAAATCTAAGCAAATCCCCCATAGGTGCATAAAGCAGTTTCCAAATCTGTCTAGGAGCTCATGAATTGGAAAAATCAATTAGGCAAGCTAATAGATGATGGAAGGACAATTCATACATACTTTTCTTAGGAGAAAAGAGTGGAGGATAATGAGAACAAAAAACAAGTTAACTTCACCTAGTCAAACTTTCCCAATTGCCTTAAAACTCAACAAAAGCAGGCAATAAAGAAGAAAAAGCAGACATGCGCTAGGAAGGCCAGGAATAAAGCAAATTTGATTCCAAGTGGTTTCCAAAGTGCTCCGTGACTCAATTTTAGCAATTTTGACCACTTTGGACATGTGGAGGACAACTTGCATAAGGTGGAATATGGAAACTAGACAAATAAGACAAAAATGAATTAATTAATGTCTAAGGTAGCTAACTATGGGTGGTGATTATTCTAAAAATATCGGGAGTTTTACTGGATAGAAGAATGCAACATAATATCATTTGAAACACTAGAAAGGAAGCTAGTCGAAGCACCCATTCTAAGGTTCCCGAATTGGTCGACCAAATTTCATGTACACATCGACGCATCAGGCCTAGCAATAGGAGAAATCTTAAATCAACCCGGGGACGACGGAATGGACTACCCCATAGTTTACAGCAGCAGAAAACTAAATAAAGCAGAAAGAAACTATTCGACAACAGAGAGAGAAGCCTTAGGAATGGTTTTTGCACTACAGAAATATCGACATTACCTACTAGCCAACCCTTTCATTTTTTATACCGACCACCAAGCATTAAAATATCTCATAAATAAACCCTTACACCATGGAATAATTTTTCGATGGCTACTTCTATTCCAATAATTTGAATTTGAAGTCATTGTGAGACCAGGAAAATTAAATGTCGAACCTGACCACTTATCAGGAATCGACACAAGAGAGGAACCAACAGGAGTCGAAGATGAACTGCCGATCGCACATTTATTTCGAATAGAAACAGTCCCAGTAGAATTAGAGGAAATAGCTCAGTTCTTAGGAAATGGAAAAGCACCAGAGGGCATGAGCATGAAAAAGAAACAAAACTTATCCATGAAAGCTGCACCGTATAGCCTCATAAATGGATTTTTATATAAAATGGGCCTAGACGACATCCTCAAAACATGCGTATTAGAACACGAAAGAAATAATATCATGTATGAAGCACACTATGGACTGGAAAAAGGACATTTTCAAGTAGATACAGCTGCCAAGAAAATCCAACAGTCAGGGCTATGGTGGCCGACACTATACAAAGACTGCAAAAAGTTTGTAAGCCAATGCGACAGATGTCAACGACTGGGTCGACCTCTGCCTAGTACATAAATTCCCTTGATATCAATAAACCCAAGTTTGACATTTGAAATTTGGGCCATTGACTTCATAGGGCCATTCCCCATACTAGCAAAAAGACATGTGCAAGGTACATAATAACTGCATTAGAATATGTAACCAAGTGGGCAGAAGCAGAATCAGTCGACACATGTTCTAGTGAGATAGTTGCTAAATTTATCTATGAAAATATAATTACCAAATTTGGATGCCCAATAACCCTAATCAGTGACCAAGGTTCACACTTTATTAATAAAACCATCAAAGCACTAACAGACCAACTCAAAATTGACCACCGACGTAGTACAGCTTATCACCCCCAGTCGATTGGAGAAATCGATGCATTTAACAAAACATTAACAAAGGGCCTAACTAAAATATGTAACACTGACAAGGATGATTGGGATGAAAAGATACCTGCAGTATTATGGGCTTACAGAACAACATACAAGCGTTTGACTGACCAAACACCATTCTGACTAGTCTATGGACAAGAAGCAATTGTTCCACTACATTTTCGACAGCAAACACCTATCATAGCAAATATTTTACATGTCAATGTTGAACAAGCCAAGAAGGGACGATTGATGCAATTAAGCAAGCTATAAGAACACCGATTGATTGCTCTCCAACACCAAGAAATCCAAAAATAACAACATAAGGCTTGACACGATCGCAATATCAAAAACAAGAATCTGTCAGTAGAGGATATCGCCTTACTATAGAACAATCGAGTAAAAGGAAAACCCAAAAGGTTACATACAGAATGGTTGGGACCCTACGTTGTCGAAGAGATTCATGCCAAGGAATCAGTCCGATTAAGGACGTTACAAGGCATAGTATTTCGGAAACTTGTTAATGGTGCCCAACTAAAACGGTACAAAAATTAAAACAAGTTCAATATATATATATATATAAAACGACCATAAATGTTAGAGAAAAAACTATAAAAATCTAAAAAGATTAAAAATAACAATACAAAACCAACACCCATAACCTAGGATGACAAGAAACCAATGCTTCGACAGCCGACATCAAACCCATCAACATACCACCATCAACTGTTCACATGATCGACATCGACCAACGACCCCGAAGGTCAAATCACGCCTTCATGACTACGGTTAGAAAGAGCGCCAAAAGAAAATCACCATTAACACAAAACCCAGAGAATGTGCTGGAACATAACTTCCTCCATTAATACACCCATCGATAGAAATGTCAAACACACTACCTATAAATACCGGACCAGAAAAGGATGATTTACAGTATTTCGAAGAGATAGATTAATTCAACAATTAGAAAGTTGAGAAGCAAGAACCTATAAAAAAAGTCAATTAAGAAACCGACAAGATGGCAGAAAACAAACCAGAGTTGTAGCTGCAAAGACCCCATTGATGAGAAGGTTAAGAAACATCAAAAACACCAAAGTAAAAGAAACCTCATGGGAGAAAATGTGCGTCGAAATCAAGGAATGGGCTTATGTCGACAAGAAATCGACACAAGCAGTAGAGAAGATAAATCATAGCTCCATTATGAACTACATGAACACACCGTTCATGGCGAGTTTTGGAGGAACCAAGGAAACAACAGTAAAATTTATTATCAGCTGGTACCACAACAGAAAATTTTACTTCAACAGACTAGTAAAAATCTCTGGAGAATTCATATACAAATTGACTGGTCTCTCCAACCAAGGCGACCCATTACCTGTCAGAATAAAAGAAGGAATGGTAGAACGGTTAACTGGAATGCCCTTTGAGAAGAATTCAAAAGGGCTAATGATTAGGCAGATACAAGCCCGAACACCACAAATCGTGGCAAAAAACATAGCAATAGGGCTCACACCTATAGGTCGAGCGAGAAACCTGAAACTGGATATTCTAGAGGCAGTAGACACAATAGCCGAGACAGGAAAATTATACAGATGGGCTCAGTATGTCATCGACATGCTCAAAACCATCTATGAGAAATTCCAAGAGTTGGGCGAGATTATAAGGTTCCCGTCTCTAATAATCTGGATAGTGATGTACCACTTGTGCCCAATCGGGGACAAGCAGTTCCAAAAACCAACAAAATTCCATATGTAGAGGTTCAAGCCATTTGCACAGACTGGAACATTGAAAGAACTAGCAAATGGAAAAGTATTGTTGGAAAACTAGATCCAACAGCTGAAAGTTCAGACGAACAGATGGAGGATGCCTCAAAACATCTGACGAAGTCTGCCAAAAACCGCACACATCCAACTGGAGCTCGACCACACTACGGTTTGGTATATCCAGGGTGCAAAAGCAAAATAAAAACCTCTCGACTATTACCCAACAGTCGAAGAGATTTTCTGTGAACTAGCTCGACAATCCGGCACAAATCTGTCGATACCCTCAAAAGCCAAAGAAGGCAACCTAGAAATTGAAGAACCACTGACAGACCAGGAGAAAGAAGAAGACTATGAACTCCGACTACATATCAGCACCTTTGTGTCGGAAGAAACACTAGCAGAAGACACCAATAGATTGCAAATAAAAATCATACCACCAACATCCCAAAGGGGAAGTGTACCAACAAAGTAGCAAGTAACCAAACCAGATGAAGAAAGTATCAACCCAGCTCAACAGTAGGAGAGGAAGAACTAGAAGAATTTATTGAGCCCAACAATCCTGTGTATGCCATAACCAAAGATACAATTAAAAAACTAGCAATAGAAATAGCAACCATAAGAAAAAAGGCAATGGAAACAAAAGGGAAGGGGAAGCACAAGCTGATCCTTTCAGAACCAAAATATGAATAAGAACTAGCATCTACCACTGTCGACATCATAGAAGACGTTGTAGCAAACAAAGTTTCGGTAGAGACACAGTTCAAACGCTTTGTCACATCAGGAGCATAGCAGGCACAGCCGAAAAAGGTAAAAAGTACAAACACCTTAATGGATGAAAATATTGTCGGTTTAGTGTCTACACCTCCACCTCCATCTCCGACCCAGATCACACAGGAAGAAATTCCACAACTCCCCTCCATAATCCCAAATGACATATGCAAAAATGCTATGCCAAAAACCCTAAAGGAGAGGTTTGACCAAGACAGAGATTTCCAGGCATACATTGAAAAATTGCTTGAACTACTCACCTCTGTCCAGATGATCACCACCAAGTGTCCTATGATCGAAGCTAGTGGATCAAGACATCTCATTCCTCCACAACCTAGACAGATACCTCAGAAGTGGAGGTCTGTGGGAATTATAAAATCAACATTTGTGAGGAACCTTGATAAGACAGCTCAAGTTGTCACAAGTCGAACCTCATCCTTTATCCTAGCCGACATCCCACACCCTCCATTAGCCAATGAACTAGCAAGAGATGTGGATGAAGAGAACCTGGAATAAATAAACCAGGTAATCAACAACCTATTCTCTGACGTCCCAAAGGATTCACCACCACAAGTCGAGGACCCAACACTTGACCACATCCCTACCACACCAATTACACCCGACCATTCACCATCACCACCACCACTTCCCAATCCAAAATTTGTACCTGAACCACCTGCACCTAAACCACTCTTACTTGAACCATCTACACCTGAAACATCTGTATCTGAACCCTCTGCACAAAATCCCCCAGATACACACCCAACTGTGGAACTCATCCAAGAGACCCAACCAGAAGTTCCACTAACCATTGCAAACCAACAACCAGAAAATCAACCACAGGAAGGTCTAACCCTTGCAAATGCACAAGCACAGCAAAAATCAAAACAACATAAACATAAGAGGAAGAGAGACAGAAAGAAGGACCACCAAAAAGAATCACAATCGGAAATGGTCCACATTAGCAAACTTGTTTCGACCACTGCAGTCGATGCAACAAAGCTGAAGGACGGAGAGTTGGGACAACTCTTAGAAACTCTGGCCATCGAAGAAAAAACAAGAAGCCAAACCAGACGTAAGGGGCTTGAAGACACTGAGAAGGAACAAGTCGAATTCCTGTTAAAATGTAGAAACCTAGCACAATCTGTAATACCAGGACCGATGGAATTCGACACCGACAAGCCGCTTGAAAGGGTATATCAACTATTTGAGAGTGTGGTGTCGACCCTACAAGCACAGATGCAAAATACAAAAGAAGAAACATCTAGATTATTGATGCAACAATACACAGCCTTCTCAGAAGTGTACAAAGTGCTACAAGACCACATGGAAGAGTCTGTCATAATAGAAGGGGTACTACAGGACTGGCCTACTTATTACGGGCAAGTCTTTCAGCAGACCCAACATACTCGACAACAAATTCAAGCATTATAAAAGAGAAAGAGCACTGAGGAAGCATTGAGAGCACAATACAAGATCAAATAATGCTGGAGACATCCAAACTGCAGAGACTCGAGAGACAAGCACACCAGTGGGTGCAGTAGGCACTCCCGAGCTTAGAGAAATTAGACACCATCTTCCCATAGATGAAAAGGCTTTGGGAGACAGTAGAAGAAAAAGACCAGTTCATGGGACCCAGCATGGAAAGAATAGCAGACCTTTCCATTCATGAGAATATTTCGACTCTATCAAGCATCACAACACTAACCATCGACATCCAGAAAGTACTTCAAAGTTGGACAAAATTCCAACATCAACTGGCCATTACAGCAGAAGCAATTGTTGAAGTATGTATATAGAAACGACCAACCATCCAACTTCATAGCCCATAAAAGACAAACAAGAAAATAACTACCTTAGACAGTAAAAGAGTTTTTAAGTACCTCCCCTGTTTCTTCGGGACAAAGAAAGATTTTGTTCCTGGGGGAGATGTTGGAGGAGCTAGTCGCTAAGCCGACTAAGTCGATTGGCCGACTAATTAGAGATTAGGTCGGCCGCATAAGGTCATGTCAGTTGACTGAACTGACAGGTAGTTATATGTAACTGTTTGTAAATCATATATATTAGGCTGTTGAGCCAGATGAGAACTTGGTTCAATTTTGTGTTTTAAATGGACCCTTATAATATAATATAATATGTTGTTATACACCTACATTCTTGTCTCTTGTCTCTGTTATGTCAGTATGTTTTTAACGTGTATTATTGGTAACCCTCTGTGATACGTGAGATTACAACACTACCCAATCCAAATTGATCATGGCGTATGTGTACTGATTACAGAGAGCTCAACAAAATCACCATTAAAGATAAGTTTCTCATTCTTGTCAGTGATGAATTGTTAGACGAATTACATGGAGCAGTTGTCTTCACAAAGTTGGATCTTTGTTCTGGGTATCATAATATATGAATGAAGGATGAAGACATCCCCAAATAGAATTCAAACTCATGAATGTCACTATGATTTTTTTGTCATACCATTTAGTCTCACAAATGTGCCTTCCATATTTCATTTTTTGATGAATTATATTTTCAAGCCTTTCCTTAGAAAATATGTGTTGCTATTCTTTGAGGATATACTAAAATATAGCAAGTCTTGGGAATAACATGTACAACATGTTGACAAGGTACTACAACTACTAAAGGAGAAATAACTGTATGTAAAATCCTCAAAATGTTTCTTTGGGATAAAAGAGGTAGAGTATTTGGGTCATATTGTACATGAAGGTTTCAAGGTAGACCTTACCAAAATTAAAGCCATGATGGCCTAGTTGATTCCCAAAACCCTGAGGAATATTCAAGGATTCTTATGTCTGACATAGTACTACTATAATTTTGTTTGGAACTATGGAATAATAAAATATCCTCTACTAACATTACTGAAGAAAGATGCATTTTCTTGGACTCCAAAGGAAACTCAAGATTTTCAACAACTCAAAGAGGAAATGTGTAGAGCTCATGTTTTTCCAGACACCAAACTTCACAAAAACCTTTATTGTGGAATGTGATGCTTCAGAAAATGGAATTGGAGTTGTACTAATGCAAGAAGGAGTTTTACTAATGAAAGGACACCATCCTTCCTTCACAAGTCATCCAATAAAGGGAAATAACTTTTAAAAAGTCCATTTATGAGAAGCAAATGTTGGCAATACTACATGCCTTAGAGCAATGGAGCCCCTACCTTATAGGGAGACATTTCAAGGTTAAAACTGATCATGATAGCCTTAAATACTTCTTGGAACAAAGGTTATCTTCAGAAGAGCAACAAAAATGGGTGACAAAGATGTTGAGATATGACTTTGAAATCATCTACAAAAGCGGGAAGATAAATGTTGTCGCAGATGCACTCTCCAGGAAAGGTGAGGATGTTGAAACATTACTCTATGCTATCTCAATCATCCAACCAGATTGGATAGTCGAAGCAAGGGATGAATGGAAAAATGACGAAGAAATATGGACATCCATTCAAAAGCTACAGCAGGATCACAGTGCCTCTAATACATTTAGGTGGAAAGATGACTTGCTATGGTACAAGGATCACTTATATCTTTGTAAGAGTTCCTAGCTAAAGAAAAATGTACTTTTCAAATTCCACTCCTCACCAATAGGAGGACACTCGGGTTTCTTAAAAACCTACCACAGGGTAAAGAAAGATTTGTTTGGGGATGGTCTTAAAACTGATGTTCAAAAATTTGTGACAGAATGTTTGGTTTACCAACAAAATAAACTAGAAAAAATTAAGACCCCGTGTCTCCTACAACCACTTTCCATTCATATCCGAAGGTGGACATAGGTCTTGATGGATTTTTATCATAGGTTTACCAAAGTCTGAAGGAAAGAGTGTCATTGTGGTGGTTGTTGATAGACTTACTAAATATGCACACTTTTGTGCACTATCTCACCCCTTCAAAGCAAGCACCGTCGCCAATGCTTGTATGGAGACAATTCAAAAACTACATGGTACTCTAAATATTATAGTAAGTGACAATGATCCCATTTCCACTAGCAATTTTTGGACTTGATTATTTTCTTGTTTGGGTACTCAACTGGCTCATAGCTCATCTTATCATCCTCAATTTGATGGACAAATAGAGATCGTAAACAAATGTTTGGAAGGTTATCTTCGATGTTTTGCATCTGATAAATAAACACAATGGTTCAAATGGTTACCCTTATCAGAATGGTGGTATAACACTTCCTTCCATACATCACAAAAATAACCCCATTTATGGCACTTTATGGCTATCATCCACCATCCATCACATCTTCACTAAGAGACTCCTAGTTTCAAGCAGTGGAAGACCACATGAAGCATCAACAACAAGTTTTTCAAGGATAACCTAAATCTAGCACAAAATTGAATGGAACAACAAGCATATCAACACCACAGTGAACAAAGCTTTAATGTGGGGGATTGGGTGTTTTTAAGACTACAACCATACAAACACATTAGAGGAATTTTCAACTCAAAATGGGCCTTTCAACCCTAATTCAAATTCCATGTCATCATGTGTTAGCCAATGAAATTGCTTTAAATTTGAAATACTGAATAGGTCTTAAACAAATTTTTAATATAAATTTGGGGATAGGTATCATAAAAAAAAAACTATTTTTTTTGTTTGTATTTTCGACATATCTCCCTGTGTTTTTACTCAAATTTTGATCGAGAGAGCTTGTTGGATGTGGAATTAAATTATGCATCCAACGAGTACCCACTTTGCATACTTTTGACGTCATCACATTTTTTCAGGTATTTCTTTTTTGGGGGGTAGCAGGGTCTGTCAAAAGTATGCAGAGTGGGTACTCATTGGATGCAGAATTTAATTTTGCATCCAACGAGCTCTCCCGATCGAAATTTGAGTAAAAAAACAGGGACATATCTCGAAAATACGAACAAAAAAAGTAGTTTTTGTTTCTTTTCTTCCTCCAAAATTAATAAATATTATTTTATTATTTTCCTTAGAAGTCCCATTTTTGAGTTGAAATTTTCTCTAATGGATGTCCTTGAAGAACACCAAGAAGGATGATAAATTATCACCTAAATACTACAGTCCCTACAATGCGCTCCAAAATATTGTTAGTATGGCCTACAAATTGGAACTATGTGCATCTTCACAATTCCATCCAATTATCCATGTTTCATGTTTAAAGAAGGTAATCAATGACAAGCTACCGGTTCAAACGATATTACCAGAACTTGATGAGGAAGGAAAAATCATCTTGGAGCCTGAAGAAATCATTGAAATAAAAGCTAGATAGCTTCAAAATCAATCAATTCCGGAGTATCTCATTAAATGGAAGAACTTACCCACGAAAGATTCAACATGGGAAGATGAGCCTTTTATACAACAACATGCAAAACTACTTCAATGTTGAGGATAGCACACTTTGAATGGGAGGGGAATGTTAAGCCCTTAATGATGGCACATCACCCCATATAGTGTGGTGCATTAGCCCCTATATTGTGGTGCATTACTTATTATTTATGTCGGCTTGGGTCCATTAGTGGGTATATTAGTTGTTATTGTACACCTTTGTCTCCTATATATAGGAAGGAGACATTCTCATTTTAGTCATCATTGTATCTTGTCTTATCTTGTGTACTTAGTACATTGTGTAAGGAGGTTCCTCCCTCGAAGATGATTGTTATTTATCTATGTTATTCATTATTAAGGCGTGGATTACTCTCAGCTTATATTTTTGCTCTTTTTATGCTAATTATGGGACTTGGTTTCATAACAAAGGGACCAATCATTTTGGCCTATGTAGAGGTAGCAATCAACGTTTTCAAATAGATACTCTACTAGGATTTGTTTCCTAAAAGAGACCCTAGCATGATTTTTTCCCAACAATTTTCCATTATTTTGAACCAAATGGGACTACTAACAACAATAATCATTAGAATATGAGCTTGTTTACAAGGAGAGATCTCTCCAGACAAAACAAGGCTTGATCTCTCCAAGAGATTTGTAGTAGTTGCAAGAAAGGCCAAAGCAAGTGAGAAACCTTGTCTAATAGATTGAAATAGGCCAACATGTTCATACATTCCTATACTTGTGGATAATAAATTAAGTTGGACTTCACAGAACAACATCCCATTCTCTCCAATAAAAGATCCAAATCCCAATGTATTCTTAATTGCAAGGATCACAGACTACTCAAACCTATCATATATTTTTTTCAAAATATCACTTCATGTAAATACCATCAAATCCCAATGCACAAGCTCATTCCAGGCCTTCTCTAAGATCCATTTTCCTCAAATGAAGCATGTCTACTCCAAGTTAAATATCATGGTTAGGATATGCCTTATGTTGAGACTTTGGACAAGATTTAATAATAATAATTTAAGGTCATAACCTATCCAAAGGCCAGAATAATGTATAAAAGTATTGAGCAAAGTAATTGGCCTCCAAAGAATTATTAACTCAAGGCTCCCTTCCCTGGGGATACATTGATTAATGCTAGCCCTAATTGATAGCTTCCTTAATCCTTCTTTGTGAACTTGCAATGAATACGGACAAACAAACCCCTTTATGGTTTTTCAAAACTCACATATGAATTTGTCTATCCCATGGGCCTTGTCATCAACAATCTCATGAACTAAAGTTAATTCTTATAAGGAAATCTCATGATCACATGCACAATTGTTTTGTCCTTAACCTTGTTAGGCACCATCTTGAGGAAACATTGCAATGTCACATCATACTTCACAGTAAGACCTTGATATTGAAAAACCAAATAGTAACGATTAGAAATCCCATACTCAACAAACTCTTGGCCAGTTATCCTCCCCCTTCATTCTACGAGAAAACATTTGTCATGCCTCTTTGATTGTAGTAAGCGCATTCTTGGTCATAAGCCAGTGAATCCAAGCACAAAGTTGAGTACCCTTGGAATGAAAATATTCAACAACTCTCATAATGTGGTACAATTTGGAAACATGTGCTTGTTTATCTTCATCAAAAGGGTCACTGTGAAGGGTATGTGGCAATTTCAAATTATTCTTGAAAGGCTCAATTTTGGTTTTGTCTCTCTAGAACAACAGTTCAACCATAGCCACAAATGAAGGCTATTGTTCTCACAACATCCTCTCACCATACAATCCACCCATCCTCGCCTTGAATCCTAGGAAACAAGTATTAGATGGTTTTTATACATGTAATGCAACTTGGATTTTGGTTGTGAGACATTCAATATGGAACATGTCAAATGTGTACATATATTCCCCATCCCCACTCCAACAAAATAACAAGTCATATATGTAAGTGGTCAGATAAAGTGGTTGTGTTATAAACCCGCATTGGCCTTTCACTAGAGCAATCAAAAAAAAAGAATTTTCGATTTAATCTTTGTAAGTTCCTTTCCTAGAATTTGTAAAAAATATTATAGGCAAACAACTCTACAAAATCATCACTTCTTAATGTGTTGCAGTCATAAATTCTTGGGAGGGCAAGCTTCATTTTCTCTAGGAACACCTTCATTTCCCATGATTTTTAACCTTTCTTGTTTTACACCATGTTAAAATATTTTCACCACAACAATGGGGAATTTGGAAATGTGTCAATAAACCACCACCAAAAGTTGTTCTTTAACAATACCATTAGAAGCATAAATGTTGTGTAGTCGTACAAGTCAATTGTCAGTATTTAAGACAGTGATAAAAAATACTCAACACTCAAACCAACCTTACAATAGTGTCAACCTCGCCTAACAATAACAAATGAAAGCACAAGTTCAAAACTAAGACTATTGACACCACCCCTTTCCTATGATCAAAATAACAACATTACCAAATCACAAATATTCCCATAAACAATAATAATCTAGTAATTTTAGATCATACAAACATGTAGTATCCTCCAAGCTAGTCAATTTTGAGATATATTGCACTTTGCCTTTTTTCCAAGGTCACTCAAGCTACTTTCATTGGGAACTTGCCATGTTAGGAATATCCTCCTCATTCTCCTAGAGGCCATCAAATAGGGATGTGAAACTTCATTTGGTTGAATGACCATCTATCCAACATAATATGCATGGGTTGTTTTAATTGTCCTCTAGCTAAGTCCTTGAGAATTTAGTCATAGAGGACGAGAATGAACCCAACAATTTCACCCCTCCCCAAATTGTTTAGTAGATCCCAAGACCTATTGAAGTACTTACATATTAATCATAGGCATATTAGTGCCAGTTCCTAATAATATTTTATGGGTCGAGGCATTTTATGGCTCATTAATCTTGTTTAAATACTTGACATGGGAACCTCCCTCAACATTGTGCTTTGGGGATTGAGTGGGTAGGGGTAAGAGAAGGTATACATGGATCAAATTGGACCATGTAGAGATTAGACATATTAAAGTTACGTTGAGGCTTCAACTAACCCAGATTCCTCAAACTATGGGACCTCCTTTAAATTTTTATGACTTGAGCTTCATCGTTAAGTTTTCATTTCTTGATCTACTTTCATTTGAATGCTTTGACGATGCTTTAACCACTTAGGGGTTACAACTTCTTACTGCCTTGTGAATTGCATGAAGGCTTGGAAGAGGTTACTAATAGATTGAATTTTCCCTTGTGCTCTTGAATGCAAAGGTTTTCTATTTTTTACATGAACATCGTGACTTTCTTGGTCATTTGACGTAGTTTTTCTTATTTCTTGATGATGATGTTAATATAATGACTTTTCACATGGTTAATTTGATATTTTTTTTTTTTTTTTGCTATTAATCTTGCACAAGAATGGCATTGGCCCCTTATCACAATTGAGTGATGATTAGTTTATATGATGTCACAGTCTAACATTTCCCAATTCTTACTATTGTGTAGGTTGTTATACCTCATCTCTATGGTATTGATAATGGAAAACAAGTTGGAATCAACAACCCTTCAACAAAAGTGTAAGAGGTCAATTATTGAATCACTGAACAAAGAAACGATCACGTTGTATGTGCACATAGGAAAGGAACTAGTACAATGTTATGTGAAGGAAAAATCAATGGACCGAAAAATATAGAATTGATGCCATGTTGCATCTAATCATTAAACATTATATTCAAGTAGCTCATAAGTTTTTGTTGAGAAATTGATGGGATTGGCTCCATAAACTCAAGCATAGTGAGAATGGAGTGCATTTGGTCCAAGATGTAGGAAATGTTTGGTCCTTAAAATGAAGATATGATATCATGGCATGTCTAATCCACTAAACACACTCCTTAGCACTAAAGGATTCCGGTCAAGTTTGGGATTGAAATGATGAGTTTACTGAAGCTTTCACTCAGATGCATTTGACATATGGGGGCTACATTCTCCAATAATGATTAGCTTCTCATTACAGTTTCATATACATCAATAAGACAAATTGAAAACCATATAAATAGATCAAATGAAGATAACATGTTACTCCATGAGTTACAGTGAAGCAACGCTTGAAACATGAGCTAGACTCTAGCCTCTAACGGTTTATTGTGTATTTTTTGGTTTTTATTGAAATGAATAGGGAAACTATGAAAAATATAGAGAGACATTTTTAGGGTATGTGATCTCAACACAATTGTCAAAATTTGATTATGAGGCCCACGAGTGCAAAAGTGCACGTTAAAATGTTCCATGTCAAGCAGAAAAATTGAACTTTTTAGTTTATGAAAGCATTAGTTTAAAGGTATATTGTGGTTTCCAACCACTCGTTTAAAATACATCCATATTCTCTACACCTTACATCTTATTGTTCGATAATCTAAGCTAGTCAGAGTGAGTTATAGGTTTATGAAGTTGAAAATATATGGGGTATCACCAATACTCATATTAATTAAAATTTAATCACTTGATGAGCAATGGTTTAGATGATTTTTCACTTCATGAACAAGCCTAAGGTAGCTAGATGATTCTAGAGCCTCAACAATAGAGCCTTTTCTTTAACTTGGCTCGAGGAAGATCATGAAAGAAAGAAATTTTTCATTGACTTAACATCAATTAAATCAATTCAACACATGAGAGACCTAATAAGCAACTATCTACCACAAAATGGAAGTCTCGGTGCTTGGAAATGCTTTTCATCAAGTTTTGACATTGGTGGATGAGCCAAAGGCCCTAATGCTAAGTTGATGAGCTTGCTTGTTTCCCAACCAAGTGATTTTCCTCATAGAAGCCAAATTGCTATGTTGAGAGGCTAGCAAGCCTCCAGGCTCAAATGTTTCCCCTTAGATGATAAAATAGATGAAATTTAACTTAATTAGCCCGAGAAAAGGGATTAAACCATTATTTTGGGTGGAAGAAAGTCAAATTGTTGAGCTCGAAGACCAAACTGACCCCCAAACCCAACTATTTTCCTGACAAGGCCAAATCCTTGACATCAAAGCTTGGCTCTAAACCTAGTGATTTACATCTTTAGCTTTCAAATCAATGGTTAGAAGTTTTCTAAAGCATTTTGGTTTCTTTTTCCTTATGTAATTCTTAATTCTAACCTTATAAAGGCCATAGGTGGTTCCCTTTCTCATTCTTTTCACGATGTTCAAATGGGATTCTCTTGAAATCTGGGCCATATATGACATTTTCCATTCATTTTTTGCATATGAAAAATTGTATGAAGCCATACCAATCATCAAGCAACACCTAGATTCACTAGAATCACGAGAATCAATGTGCAATTATTCTAGTTCACCAATAGTGTGTTTTCACCCTCAAGGTCATGTTGCACTTCACTTTCAAGCTTTTGGTTGTTCAAAGAAGCCAAAGCTTCATTTTCAAAGAAGCTAATGTTTTATCTCTATAAATTGACTATGCATTTATATGTAGTGATATAAGCCTCAAAACAAGGGCGGTGTGCTTCATACTATTCAGGGGAGCTACATTGACTGGAGATTATTTTCTCATCTTAGAAGCTAGCAAACCATCATTAAGTATATCTTGACCATTAAATGGTGCCAGAAAGGAAGAAAAAAAATTCATTTATTCATCGATATGAGATATGTTATGGGTTCTTTGTGCTTTCATTCTATGGGAATAATCATTTCATTTTTTCATCTCTCACAAAGTCGAGTCTGTCATTGATAGGTTTCTCATGCTACAAGTTTAATTGCTAAATGCAAGAGGATGAAATAACTATTATTTCTCATAATGTGTATCAGATGGATTGCTTCAATGTGCAAGTCGGATTAAAGAGTCTTTGATATAAGAAATTGACAAATTCCTTTTTGTATCATTCCCTCTTTTCTATTCTACCACTAGCTGCAATTATTTCCATGCTTTGTAAATGCTTGGTTGAATTCCTTTTAACACGCTATGAAAATTCGAGTTTTATTGACAAGAAATGCTTGAATTACATTTAATAAGCAATTATTAGTATTGTTACCCTATGAATGAGGCACCAAACCTTTTCCAAGCCATATCATTGTGTAAGTTTTATTTGGCTAGAGGAGGCAACACATATGGTTATAATGATTCATGGGCTTCCATGCATGAGCACTAAAAAATCCTTCTACTCTTGTTTCCAAGATTTGATGGTTTAGATTGGTGAATGATCTCCATGCTTATATATTCTCAATTGTTGAATGTGAGTATGTCCATCACTATGTGACTGAGCTTGAATGAAACAGAAATGGAGGTAGAATTGTGTCCATTTAGTGAGGATTTCATTCAACGATCAATGTTTCTAGATTCCAACTTTAACCAATTGGTCAACATCATTTATTACTTTTATCAATCCATTGAAAGAAGCATGCTCTTGTGAGGCACCATAGGATCATTTATAATCAAAACTTTGATCATAATACCTCATGATAATTGACTTGAATTTAACACCAAAACTTGATAAGTGCAAAAATGTAATGTAAATGAACTCAAGATATAATAATACTAAGTTTTCTTTCACAAGTTCATCATCGAAGACGCATGATTTCCCCATTCCTAGGAAAATAAAACAATGAAATGAATGTATTTTAATAGAGGTGCCTTGATTTTTTATCGACCTTTTTATCTCATGAAACTTCACAAACAAGGAGTTCTCATCAAAAAGATTTGTTCATAATTTCATTTGCATATGTGAGGAACTTCCTCTAGTGATGTTGCACACTTTCAATAACATGATGATCTAGGACCTAATAAAGTATCCTATGTGAAGGAATTATGCAACGAATGGAACATATGCAAGTTGGATACTGAATGAGGAAGAAAATGCATGAAGGAAGATTACAAAACTTCTCTACAATCAAGTAGTAGAGGCAAATACCAAACAATGCTCATCAAATAAGACCATGTAAATGGAAAATGGTTTGAATGTGACTTGTTTTAGAGTGTACATCTCAAAACCTGATAAAGGAAAAAGGCATAAATATGCCAGCCTTGAACCCGAATTGTAATGCATAATGTAAGCAAGCTAAATAGTGGCCCAAAGTCACAAGGCTTTTTCTTGGAAAATGTGTTAGTTGAGAAAGACAAATGTGTTAGTTGAGAATTTCACGTGAAGTAGAAAGAAAAGGATCTAATATTTAATAATTAATTTAATTATCATCATTGTCAATATGAGGGTAAAGACAAAATTATGCATGGCTATAAAGCTAAGTAGGCTAGGAAGGGAAAGTACTTTAGGAATTAGAAGGCTAAGAGTCAATGAAATAGAAGGCCAAGAGTCATTACCTAAATTTATAAATACAACCATTGTAGTCATGCAAATGCTTCTCTTTGTGGCATTGTAGACTATATTTTATCTGAGATGTTGACATGTGTGCTTATACTCAAAAGATGTAGTTAGTTGTAGATTATTCTTACATTTCATGGTTTTCTTAAAACTTATAAGCATGGATATTACAATTTGTAGACTATATGCATGCTTGTAATGTCTATTATTAGTCAATGTATGCATATGCTAACATCCAACATGAAATAGAGTCTCTTGACAACTCGTGGACTATTCTTGGTTACTCAAAGCCTCTAAATTTTCATATGCTTTAGTTGGTATACGATTCTCCCTAACGTTATATGCCTAATCTTGTTTCATTTCAACTCTCTATTTTTACAACAAAAAAGTGCTCTTAGGAGAGGCATTGTTCTCCTTTAGGAGGGAGTTAGCAGGATTCAATTCAACTTCATTTATGTTGGCCATAGTGGACTATTACCCTTGTTATCAATTGTATTACTAGCTCTTCTTACCATTCTTAACTAAGATTTAGTAAGACACATTGCATATGCAAATTCGGTAGCATTTCATTTTCATACCCAAACTATAAAAGTTAGGTCACTATTGGAGGGCTCGCCATTTCAACATAGGAAGATCTGAGCCATTTCCCTTTGTGAACCTATGAAGTTGACAAAGGATATTTTTCCATGTCAAAACGTCCATAGTAGGGCATTTGATCACCCATTAACAAAGAAAAATTCAAACCTAACATTGAAGCTTAGAAAATACAAACCTAATGTTCAAGGTCGTGACGGTTAAGGCCACCAAGAAGTGCCAAAATATGTTCCAGGAATGACCAAAATTGCATGTGGAGATTGGAAAATGCAACCCAACTTGGGTAAGTAGTTACACCACCTAGTCAATGGTAATCCCTTCACTACAAGGGGAAAGGACAACTAGTGTGTTCTTACAAAGCCACAAGCCCCACTACATGAGCTCAAAAACAAAAGCCTTACTAACAAAATAAAGTAATTCTTTTGTAAGATTATGAGTGTGGATATAATGTTGTTTGTGTAACTTCCAAACCTACCAAACCCTACTCCTAATGACAATGCCAAGAGTGATATGAGCAACAAAATACCTGAGCAAGTTTCTTGGTAAAAATGATTACATAGTTTATCATACTTATTCATTGAAATATTAATGGGAATTTTATCACTTTCAAAATTACCTTCAAATACACTTTTGGGGCGAACTTCTAGGGTGCCTTCAATGGTACCATTGTTGATGTAAGGACTATTTGAGCTTCCATGATAAAAAATAATTGCGATAGTGGTTGCAACTAGTTAAGAAATCAAAACCCAATCCAATTCAATGAAGCTAGACTCGTGCAAAATACACAAGTGATAGCATGTCATCCTTGCACTATTATTCAAACCCTACAAGAGCAATCTCTCTCATTATCTAATGATCACAATGGAATTGAGTTTTCCACCTTCCACTTTGAATTGGTAAGATAAGAATGAGAGTGAATACCTTTTGATCATGTGTCTAGTTATCACCCAGGTAAACCATTGCAAGAGGTGGCCTTGTACGATTATTTTATTCCCTTTCATCCATGCCAAACACCCCATGCTCTTGATGATACTTGTACCTCAAGAGATATCTTTCTTCCCTAGTTCTTCAAGGCTTTGGTAGTGAAAATATCACATTGATAAGGGCAACTCTTCTAACTTATGACTAGCTTCTTCCATATGACTAGTTTGGCACACATAGGCAACGATGTGCATATTTGTGAACTCAACCCAAAGAGGATATCCTACTTTACTAAATTTATTGGTGTCAAAATTTTCCCACCAAACATGAACATAGAGAAGTGAGCATAAAATGGAAAGGTTTGGAGATTCAATTGTGGTTGGATTTTCAAATCCATCCAAGATACTCGGACATTTTTAATTCAACCACTCTTGATTTCATGTATGTTATAACCTTTTTCCAAAATACAATTATGAAGGTCATTAGGAATTAGCTATAACACAAAGACCAAGCCAAGATTAATAATATCTATGGTAGTTTATCCACAACTTCCAAATAATAACACGCATGCAATGAATTAGAGCTCACATACAATGATTTTGAATATAGCACTAAATCCATGTTTGAATTGTGAGTCACACCTTGTTATTTCATAATTGTTAGGGTCTAGACAATTATTGAATCATAATTCCACCTCCGTGATATCTCCCAAAGTTTGATTTACTTAGCAAAACTAATGCGGTTCTTTTAATAATCATGACTGTCTAGATTCTTTTAATAATCATGACTCTCTATATAGCATTCCATTCATTTTCTTTATCCCATGTTTCAACACTCCTAAATTTTTAGATACTATCTAGATTCTTTGGTCCAATTATATCTATACTATAATTCCATTCATTGCCTTTAATCAATGTATTATATTAGTTTCATGTCATTGTGAGAGCACTAAAAGGAACAATATACACTATACCAACAAAACCGTGTATGTATTTATAATCTATTTTCTTTTCCAATTATTCTTATTGAAAAATATTGATCTTTGAGTAATACCACCATTTGTCTAGGTGAGCACTATGTGCAATCAACCACTAAGGAAACTTAATTATTAGTCCATAAATCTTATGATATTACATCCATTGCATGCATGTCTTTGTAAATTGGGTTATGTCTCATTGATTCTTCTAGATATAACACTTTACGTTAAGATTAGGGAGACAAGGTTTTGAATAACTAATGAGATTTTTTGACAAATTACATGATGTCTCATAGGCTTGAAGGACCAAAATTAGCCAAATTTTTCATTGTAAGGTATGTTTCTTATTACAATGTATGACTATGGCCATGTCTAGCAAATCTCATCTATAATTTTATAGCTATAATGCACATAAGCATGTAGATAATTTTCAGCCAATTTCTACCTATAGGTGCTAAGATGCTCACAACGTTATTCAATAGATCAATTCTCATCACAAACCCATACACATAAAAATATGTAAGTAAGCTATACCTATGGTGAATCCCCAAAAGTCATTATAAAGTACATACAGTTCATGCAATAATCCCAACCATAGTTATCGGAATCAAACCAGTCATTGAACTGGTTGACCTAAACCCTAAATTGGGCATCGAACCAATTGACCCTAGGAACCGGAATCAAACAAAAACTAGAAAAATAAAACTGGACCACAAAATCAGTCAACCAAATTATACATAAAATATTCAAAATTTCAAAATGTGTGTATCCATCAAAATTAAAACCATTATACACAAATATACAAAGATTCTCATGCATATAGCAAATAAGAGTGCATACAACCAAAATATCACCAAGAACAATATATATTTGAAGCAAAGTACATCAATAAATAGGCTAAAAACTAGGGATTCTTTAAAAACTAGTTTAGAGACCACCAACGGCAAGGTACATAATGGGGTTGATGCTAAGTTACCGGAAACTTCTAGGAAGGGGAGGGGAAACTTCGTTCCCCGCTTCAGAAACTTAAACGGAGGGGATACGGCTTGGAAACGCCACTGAAACGTTTCCATTCCATTTCCAGTCGTTTCCTGAAACGTTTCCAGAGTTTCCAGCTTTCCTTAAATGTTTTCAGCAGTTTCCTGGTTTTCTGAAACGTTTCAGCTGCTACAGGGTAAGTTTTTGACTAGAAATATTGATTTTTTGACATGAAAATAAACAAATAAATAACCCCAAAGGCAAACTATAAAACCATAACCCTAAATTGAACCTCAAAACATAGATATAAAGCCTCAAAGCTTATAAATCAAGAGCAAAACCTTAATCCTAAATTGGTGAATGGTAATTTGACATCTTATGTCTCATCGATTGTGTTTCATTGTAATTTTCCAAAATTGATAGAGACCTACCGTTGGTTCAAAAAATCATTGATCTGTGGACATTTTATTGTATCAAATGCTTGTCTACTATAGTGATAGTTTCACAGCCTAGTGTAGAAGTACAATGACTTTTATTTTATTTTATTTTTCTTTCCAGTTTCTTTTCCAATTCCTCACAACTTCGTTTTAAATAAACCCCAATGACTTCCATATGTGATAAATCAACTTGCATATCAAAATTGATACAATGGTGGCTTTAGCCATACAAAATAGCGTACTACATTTATGAAGGGTTTCATAAACCAACACATATTTCCAATAACCTTCCAACAAACTTCAGTTTTCTTCTTTTCCTTTTTGAATTAGTATGAACCCTTGACCTATGGCCTTATTTACTCCATTGCTAGTACACTCATATCCCTATCCTTATGTTGTGGAGAGAATTATGATGGTGTGTCGTTTAGTCAGTTCTCCATAAGATGTGCATGTGATATTTTAATCTTATTTCAAGGATTTTTATTAGTATAAACCATAAAACATAAACAACATATCCAAGGAAACTCATTGGTGTCGAGAGATAGTATTATTGCATAGAGTGCAATATTGCATGTCATCACACTCACACGTAAGTTGCACTATAACATGAGCTCACTTATTTATACTTGTGTGCTTAATTAATCCCCTTAAAACATGGTTGATTATGTCAAATTTGAATATCCAAGTCGGTTGCAAATCATAGACAATCCTATGAATTTAGGCCCTTTAAGAGCCAGTCAGGTAGTCACTTTTGTAACCAGTCGATTGGTCAATTGACTCTCACTTGCCTAGTTGATTGTCTCGTCAGTGAGTGGACCAACCTAAATACAACATAGTTGAGTCTGTCTTACATAAAAAAATTGTGTTTAATCACAAATTTTAACACTTTTCTAGAGGTGTAAACGATGTAATATTTGTTAGATGGTAACATTTGGATACATCTATCAAGTAATTTTAGGGTTTGAAATCGATGTTTAAAAGTAGTTGACATATTCCTATTTAAATGCTTGCCAACGGGTGCCTTATCTATGGCACTTGAGATAGAAGAATGTTGTTTAAGACAATATTTGAGTTTGCTAATTTTAATTGTTATAAATGAAACAACTACCTTTAAATCTAATTGATGAATGGTAGTCTAAAGTATGTATGTCTCATGGCCTTTTTGATATATATATATATATATATGTCTGTCGTCATTTCCTTGCCGTATTGTATCCCACATTTTTCAAAATTTGTGGCATATGTTTCCCTCCCCGTAACCGTATCCGTTTCAGTGCAACTTAGGGTTGATGTGCTTGATTAAGTGTCAATCTCATAGCCTCATACTGCAATCCTAAAATTCTAAAAATTGTTAAGCCTGTTGATTTCTAACTAAAATAAAAAAAAAACTATATTTTTCGCATTTGAAGTCCAATGAGGTTGGAACCACTCAAAAATCCCGAAACAATTAATAATAATGTTAAAAATTTAAGTAAAAGGATACAAAATGAAAGATAAAAAAGAATGTCACTTTTACTTAAACAATTTAATGTTACCATTTAATATTTATGATGATGACTAGGTCTAGGGTTTACTTTTGTTGTCTACCATTATATAGCATTAGTAGGGACCTAAGGTTAGTCTCCTAGCCCCCCTCCCTCACTTAACTCTTTGGTTTTATTTTTTTAAGAAAATTTCAAAAAAATTGTGCCCTTGTACGACCTGTACAAAACCTGCTGGTTTGTACAGAACTAGCCGGTTTTAAGCAAAGATGCCAGTTCTATACAGAACCAGCCATTTCGGATTTCGTAAGAAAATTTTAAAAAAATTGTGCCCTTGTACGACCTGTACAAAACCTACTGGTTTGTACAGAACTAGCCGGTTTTAAGCAAAGATGCCAGTTTTGTATAGAACCAGCCATTTGAGATTTCGTGCTCCAGTTCAGACCGGAAAGCCCTATAAACCAGTTGGATCAACTGATTTTGATAACACTAATCCCAACTCAACAAAAATGCAAATGAATAGTTATGGAGAATTAGCAAAAAGATCAACAAATATCGACACACCAAAACAAAGAAAAAAATTTAAAGCTATGTTGCACGAAACTCCTAAACTTCCCACATACCCATACAGAAAACTAGCAGAAACTCTAAATCCTGTAAGAAACCCCCAAGTTCCCATGAGGGGCGTGGAACTAATGGAAAGTTCAAAAAACTCTAGTCTATGGAAAATAAAGACAATTTAACTTTGGATCTTCTAAACCTACAAACAAATTAACTTATCATTCTCATTTTATTGCACGATAATGTATTCTTTTATATATACACCCAACCCCCACATAGTTTTTCCCCTAATGTGCCCATTTGGTGGGGTCACATTTTGAAAATGCTCGTTTCCAAAACTTGTAAATGTTCCCACTTTTCGTGCAACTTAGTTTTAAAGATATTCTATTAGAACCCATCAAGTCATATTCTGTTGAAATATTGTAACTTCGAAGAATATTCTATATGTATCTTTTGTGGTCCCCGATGGTCCTATCGGGAGAACCACTTGTATTATCTTGTACCCCGATGCTTTTAATCGGAAGAACTAATAAGAGTCATGAGGTTGTCCCCTCTAATTGTAAAGGTGGATCATTAGCACCCCGGTGTGGTTACTTAAGCCTACATGTGTAACTCGAGCCTACATGATTAACTCGAGCCTACATGTCGGATGAGTTAATTGAAGTGAACGGATGAATATAAATAGAGGTGTAGCTCTCCTCATTTGAGCACACTCTCACTTGTGTAGCGCATTAGTGGAGAAGAGAAGAGTAGCAGGAGAAGCAGGAGGATCAGGCTTTGATCTCCTTGTTGGTTTTATCTTTTACCTTTTTGGGGCATCTATATTGAGGAAGCTTTTGCTGGGTTTTTTCCCTTAGGGGTTTTCTCAAGATAAATTTGTGTTGTTCTTGTGATGATGTTTCTTTCAGTGATCCTGTTTATATGCTTTTGTTATGAAAATGTAATGAAATACTGATGTCTTAGCTAAGCATATGAAAATTTAACATGGTATCAGAGCCACCCTGGATAGGACATCTTTCACAAGGCAAAATAGCCCTCTCTCTCTCCCCGGAAGAAATTAGGGCTTCTTGCTGAAGAGGAATTTTTTAGTGAGCCTGGCATAGGATTTTTCTCCTCATCAAAATCGAAGTTTAGAGACCTGGTTCAAGATTTTTGGTTGGGTGAAACTCTAGGAAAGTCAAACCCTAGTTTGACCCCGAGCTAGAAAAACCCTAAATACTAAAACTGCTAAGTTTTGGTACATTCACTATATCCTGAGATTGGCAAAGGCTCAGGCACTGAAAATTGCAGAGGTCGAAGATAAAATCCGGATGTACACTGTGTCCAAAATTCAGTCTCAGATTCGTTATATTCTGGGAGATATGATCCCTCTAAGTTAGGGTTCGAGCCTCTTCTAGAATTCATCCCTAAACAGGACACCTGGGGAAAATTGTTATAGCTTGGGCTACAGAGGTCCAAATTGAATTCCTGAAGATGTTCCAGAAATAGCACGAACTCTACTTTCTATGGTCCAAATTTCAGAACCAGAAGAGGAAACAGCGACACGTGGCAGGCCGTACAACTTCATTGTTATGAACAACCCTGTAACAGGTCACCTTGGGAAAAGGATCATAAATCCCAATTGGTGAAACCAATTCTAATGAAACCTATGGTGTTGGGTCAGGGACATGCGAAGTTACCTTAGTGCAAAATTTCAGACATAGAGGAGCAGTAATTTCGGAGATATCACAAAAATAGTGACAGAAATTTCTGCAGAAGAAATTGGAAAACTAGGGCTTCTTGTTCCGAGAGCTTCCCTCCACTGTTTTCAGAAAAGGAGTACATTGGACAGCTCTATTTGAAGAGATCTATCCAATCAGATCTGAAATATTCCAAGTTTTGAAAATTAGGGTTTCTTTGACGAACCCTAGATCAGTCAGTTCCGGAAGCAGGACGGACACCTCAAATCGGTAAGATCTAATCATTTGCTATTTGCATTTGAGATTCTCATTTCAAAGTGATTTATCACATCAGCGTGATGATAAGCTTGGTGAAGTTGACAACTTCTAACCATGGAAGTATTTGATCTCTTTGAAGGAAATGAATTGGACACCTTCATGAGTAGAGAGGTTCCAGTTCCAGAAGGAGATGAGGCTCAAAGCCTTACACAAGAAGAACTTAATCAAGGCCAAGAAGATTATTGTTGATTTAATCACGGATCAACTTGTACCACAAGTGTCTTCCCTAAAGACATCGAATATGTTTGATTCCTTGATCAAGCTATTTGAATATAAGAACATAAATCAGAAGATGGCTTCGAGAAAACAGTTGAAGAATGTGAAGATCCAGAATGCAAAACATCTTGAAGCTGTAGAAGAAGAAGCGGAGAATGCAGAAGTGGTGATAGCCACCTTGAATGGCCTCCCAAGATCATGGGATTCATTCATGCGAGGAATGTGTGCCAGAAGGAAGTGATTACTTTCAGCTGACTCTAAGAAGAAGAAGATGGGAGCAATTGAAGATCAAGCTCTCTCCATTCAAAGAAGATCCCTCAAGCGATGAGGAATATGAAGAACTCAATTCCTAAAGAACCTCTTATCCATCTTATCATTTGGATAAGAAATGATGATTTCATGAATGAAGAAGATGATGAAGCAGAATGATCGAGAAGGATTCTACCCACGAAACAAACAAAAGATAAGTATTCAATTGTCATTTAATGATATTGTTTTGTTATGCGTTTGATTATATTCAATTGATGTGTTATGCATTATAGATTGTTTGCATTAATGACTGTATACTACTAATATGCATGTGATGGGTAAGTAGCTCATGGTGCTATACAACTCTCCATTGTTACTTATCCAGAATGAAACCTCTTTGCTGACATATTGGATTAGTGCACAATCTCAATGTTGTCCTAGTAGAGATGGAAGGCATCTAGAAAAGTTTCTGTGAGATATGGATGAATGTTGTATTGGCTAAACAGTTGCATGATGCATAAGAATTTGTCATTATGCATATGTTTTATGAAATAGTTCTAGCCATGCAACTGGTGCATCTAAATTGTAGGAAAGGTCTTGTACAACCTCCTACAAGAAAAGAAGGATGAGACTTGTTCCGAAGAACAAGTGATGACAATTCAAGATTCACTCCAATAAACATGAATTTGAAGCTCCCAGGGTCAGAGACACCATGACAAAAGAAAGAGCTTCAGAGAGCGATAGATCCGCCTCGAAGGATGAAGACCACCATGGGTACGAGATATAACTCAAGATGACGAAAATAATGCTATGAAAGAAGCTATGATCAAATAACAACAGTTGATCATGAGGAATGATGTATTCGATATGGTTTTGAGACAAAGGGAAGTACGTAGTATCTTCCATATGGATCTACAAGAACAAGTGTACAAAGCAAGGTTCGTGATTTGCCTCAGAAAGAATAGACTATGACATGACATACTCTATTGACAAGTATATATTAAGCATAGAACCACCTATGCAGAATGAAGAGGGAAGATGATACTCCACTTCAGGGGGAGTGACTACAGAGGATATCTGACTTCGACATGGTACGACATGATGGATAGCTTCGTGATGGATCGAGACTTTACCAAGAGTAAAGTGGGTTCCAACCTCCAAGGTTGAATGCAGAAGACTAGGATATGCTAATGACCTGACAAGACGAACTCATGAAAGATGTTATGATGAAAGAATACTAGAATGATGTTTGGGATACAGTTCCCAAGCCAAAAGGAAAGAGTATAGTATCCTCCAAATGGATATACAAAATAAAGCATGCAGCTGACGAAAGTATTGAGAAGTATAAAGCAAGATTTGTTGCCAGAGGTTTCTCTAAGAAAGAAGGAATTGACTATGAAGAGACATTTGCCCCAGTAGCATGGTATACTTCGATGAGAGCTATCATGGCACTTGCATCCATGATGAAGTGGGACTTACACCAGATGGATGTGAAAACAGCCTTCCTTAATGATATGATTGAGGAAGAGTTTTACATCGAATAGTCACAAGGATTTGAAGTTGAAGACAGATGGAAGCACGTATGCAAGTTGAAGAAGGCCCTCTATGGCTTGACGTAAGCTCCCAGAGCTTGGTATGGAAGAATAGATAGTTTCCTGTCGAGCATGGGCTTTACTAAGAGTAAAGTTGATCCTAACCTTTATCTCAAGGTTGTAGAAGATGAACCTGTCATCCTGTTATTATATGTGGATGACTTATTCTTGACAGGAAATGAGAAACAGATCATGGAAAACAAGAAGAAACTAGCAGAAGAATTTGAGATCAAAGACCTTGGGTTAATGCATTATTTTCTAGGTCTGGAAGTATGGCAAAGTTCGGAAGGAAAGTATGAAGTAGAGATATTGAAAAGATTCAATATGTTGGAATGCAAAGCCATGGCTACTCCCATGGATTCCAACCTGAAGTTGTTAGCTGATGACCCATCAGAATTAGTGAATGTGACTCACTATAGACAGATCGTTGGGTCATTGATGTATTTAACAAATACCAAACTAGACATTTGTTTTGTTGTGAACATCTGAAGTCAATTTCTTGTTCAACCAAGACGGATTCACTTAGTAGCTGCAAAACATGTGATGAGATATCTGAAAGAGACTATAGACTTTGGTCTATACTATGATGGTAGCCATGAGTACAGATTGTATGGATACACAGATGCAGATTGGGGCTGGAAATATCTCAGATAGAAAAAGTACTTCAAGTGGATGTTATAGTCTGGGATCTGCTATGATTTCATGGTTTAGCAGAAAGCAGTCTAGTGTTGCTCTAAGCACAGCTGAAGCAGAATATATAGCAACTTGCTCTGCTAGTTGTGAAGCCATATGGCTTTGAAAGCTGATGTCAGGATTATTCAACCTAGAGTTGGACACTACCATGATTCTATGTGATAATCAAAGTTGTATATAGATGACAGAGAACCCAGTATTCCACGATAGATCGAAGCACATAAAAATCCGGTATTTCTACATACGAGGTAAGATGCAAATGATTATGTTTTAGTATTTACATGCTATATATGCAGATGATGATGATTCTGTATTTCTATATTGAATATGGAGATGATGATGCTTTCAGTATTTCTATACTGAAGATATAGATGATGATGCTTTCAGTATTTTTATACTGAAGATACAAATGGTGATAGTTCCGTATTCACATATTGAAGATGTAGATGATGATGGTTTGAATGATGATGTACTGATGAAGCCTCTGTCTTGGGTAAAGTTCGAACACTTTCGAGACAAGCTTGGTTTTGTTCAAAAAGACCTTCCTCGAAAGGGGGAGTAGTGATGTCGCAGTGGGATTGAATCATCCCTAGGCACTGGCCCTAAAGTGATCTGGTGACCTCGGTCCTCGAGAATGAAGAGGGATTGTATCATCCTGGGACATCTGTCCAAAATAGATCCGGTGACTTCGGCCCCTGTGAATGTGGTGGGATTGCATTATCCCTGAACTTCGGTTCAAAATGTATCCGGAAGTCTCGGCCCCCGTGAATGTGGTAGGATTGCATCATCCCTGAACCTCGATTCAAAATGTATCCGGAGGTCTCGACCCCAGTGAAAATGGTGGATTGCATCATCCCTGAACCTCGGTTCAAAATGTATCCAGAGGTCTCGGCCCCTGTGAAAGTGGTGGATTGCATCATCCCTGAACCTCGGTTCAAAATGCATCCGGAGATCTCGGTCCCCGTGAATGTGGTAGGATCGTATCATCCTTGAACTTCGGTTCAGAACGGATCCGGTGACTTCGGTACTCAAGAACGTGTGTTGATCCCGTAATTCCTAGAGGAAGGATTGTCTGAGTTCCACATCTGTGTTGATCCCGTAATTCCGAAAGGAATGATCATTAGTAACTCCTTAAAGACCTAAACCCTGTAATTCCGAAAGGAAGGATCATTAAATTGATCCCGTAATTCCAATAGGAAGGATTGTCTGAGTTCCACAGATGTGTTGATCCCGTAATTTCAATAGGAAGGATTGTCTGAGTTCCACAAATGTGTTGATCTCGTAATTCCGAAAGGAAGGATCATTAAATTGATCCCGTAATTCCAATAGGAAGGATTGTCTGAGTTCCACAAATGTGTTGATCTCGTAATTCCGAAAGGAAGGATCGTTAGTAACTCCGTAAAGACCTAAATCCCGTAATTCCGAAAGGAATGATCGTTAATAACTCTGTAAAGACCTAAATCCCGTAATTCTAAAAGGAAGGATCATTGGTAGCTCCGTAAAGACTTGATCCTGTAATTCCAACAGGAAGGATTGTCTAAGTTCCACAGATGTGTTGATCTCGTAATTCCAATAGGAAGGATTGTCTGAGTTCCACAGATGTGTTGATCCCGTAATACCAAAAGGAAGGATCGTTAGTAGCTCCGTAATGACCTAAATCCTGTAATTCCGAAAGGAAGGATCGTTAGTAGCTCCATAAAGACTTGATCCCGTAATTCCGAAAGGAAGGATCGTCTGAGCTCCACAAATGTGTTAATCCCGTAATTCTGAAAGGAATGATCGTTAGTAACTCCGTAAAGACCTAAATCCCATAATTCCGACAGGAAGGATCGTCTGAGTACCACAAACATGTTGATCCCGTAATTCTGAAAGGAAGGATCATGTTGATGTTTTGATGATGATGATGTTGATGTTTTGATAATAATGATGTTTTGATGATGATGATGTTTCTGATTGAAAGATCAAAGTATGATGATGATGTTGTTGCTGATCGAAAGGCCAAAGTGCTGAAGAAGATGTTGTTGATCGAAATGTCAAAGTGTTGAAGATGATGCTGATCGAAAGGTCAAAGTGCTAATGATGATGTTGCTGATCGAAAGGCCAAAGTGCTGAAGATGATGTTGCTGATCGAAAGGTCAAGGCGCTGAAGATGATGTTGCTGATCGAAAGGCGAAAGGTCAAAGTGCTGAAGATGATGTTGCTGATCGAAAGGTCAAAGTGCTGAAAATGATGTTGTTGATCGAAAGGTCAAAGTGCTGAAGATGTTGCTAATCGAAGCAGTCAAAGTATTAATGATGATGAAGACTGAAGATTGAAGATGAAGACTACATAATGTTGAAAAGCTTCCAATGATTTATAGATGTGTTACCCTGATGATGATGATGATGTCCTCTATCTCTCTCCTACTATTGTTGTTGTTGATGTTGTTGTAGAATACCCTTCTCGTTAAGGGGGAGTGTTGAAATATTGTAACTTCGAAGAATATTCTATATGTATGTTTTGTGGTCCCGAATGGTCCTATCAGGAGAACCACTTGTATTATCTTGTACCCCAATACTTCTAATCGGAAAAACTAATAAGAGTCATGAGGTTGTCCCCTCTAATTGTAAAGGTGGGTCATTAGCACCCCAGTGTGGTTACTTGAGCCTACATGTGTAACTCGAGCCTACATGATTAACTCGAGCCTACATGTCAGATGAGCTAATTGAAGTGAACAGATGAATATAAATAGAGGTGTAGCTCTCCTCATTTGAACACACTCTCACTTGTGTAGCGCATTAGTGGAGAAGAGAAGAGTAGCAGGAGAAGGAGGAGGATCAGGGTTTGATCTCCTTGCTGGTTTTATCTTTTATCTTTTTGGGGCATCTATATTGAGGAAGCTTTTGCTGGGTTTTTCCCTTAGGGGTTTTCCTAGGATAAATCTGTGTTGTTCTTGTGATGTTGTTTCTTTCAGTGATCATGTTTATATGCTTTTGTTATGAAAATGTAATGAAATACTGATGTCTTAGCTAAGCATATGAAAATTTAACATATTCCACAATGAAGTCTCAAATGAGCACAATTTTGAAAACTAACACATTAGAAACGATCAACCCTCTAGTCAAACTTTATTTCCATATGTGAAACATGAAATGAGCAATTTAGTCATAAGCCTTGTAATCAAACAATTTACATATATGATACATGAAATTAACACTTTATAACCCTATAGTCAAACTTGATCTCCATATGTGATACATGTAATGAACACCTAGGCCTTGTAGTCAAACTTTATCTAAATATATTATAAATGAAATTAAGACTTTAGTCATAAGTTTAGAATTTTCTATGTGCCTTCAATTCTTTAAAGAGCCAATTACTCAACAATCCCGATCGCTATACTCAAAACAAACACTGCTGTCAGACAACTGTCATTTCTACGATATTGTATGATCATTTAATATATTTTACCTTGGTTTATCAAGGACACATTTATGTTATAACGAATAGTTTAGCTTCTCATTATAAAGCATCTTTTCATGAGAAAATTGAAATACAACCAAATGCATTTTTTAGTCGCTCCATTTATTTGCATTTCCAATCATAAAAAATAAATCGAATCCAATTAATTTAGATGTTTGGGTGAGGAGATTTGTAGGCATACTGTGGGTGGCAGATGAATGTGTTTTTTCCATTCACATGGAAAGCAAATTGTACAATTATAATTACCAGAACCTCCAACGATCAGATTGTTGCATCTAGATGGATGCCTCAAATTTAACAAACTGCAGTGAACAGTAAAACAAATTCTCAAAACTTAGATTACATTTTCCCATTAAAAGACAACTCATGATTGTTTGACATGTGATCTTCGATCTGCATGTAAGAACCAAGAAAACAAAACTTTCCAATTTACATCGGCTACCAAATATGGTAATACAATGTACAAGGCAGCCATAATTTCCTCATCTGATACAATTTTTGTGACAGCAATGCTTTCCAACATATGAGAAATTCACTTGCAAACAAAAAGCAAGTGGAAAAATCAAGAACTGAAATATTAGTTACACCAATGTTTGGTCCAGTACTGTCTTTGTTCCAGCCTTCAACAGATTGGCAAACTACAATGCATTGGTTATATAAGCATTTGAGTTGAAACTTAAAAAAGGCAATTTAATTATTCCGTGTCTGGATCACCATCAATAATATCTGGGATTGCATCAGAATCTGATTCTGCAGTGGAAGAAACAGGTAAGGGTTTGAAAGGAAATGGGGCTGACAAATTTTGCAGTCGTTGGTCATCTCTCGTCAGTCTAGTTGCACTCTCCTGCTTAGAATTTTGAACATTTACAGTTGTTTCTACAGCTTCAGTAGCAAGAACTTCTCTATGACTGGTTGCAGCTTCAGCAAGAACAGTCTCCCTGCCATTGCTTCCTATCTCTGTCGTTGTTGGATCACAAGTGTGATTTTCAGGTGATGTTGGATCCTTAACATCTTGGGTTTCATCCACTTTAAGTTGTTGAGCTTCACACATATCCATTGTGTCAGTCCTATCAGTTTCAACTAGTCCCACTGGAAGAGTTCCTACGTTTGGACAACTGAAGGGACTATTAAGACCAACAACAGGAATGGATTGCATTTCATCATTAACTAGAGACTGTATAGAAGCCATGTTTGTCATTTCATCAAGAACAGAGCATTGTAAGCCTCCATTCTTTGTTAGTGTCTCTACAAGACTCTCAATGGGCATTTCAGTATTATCATAAAGGTGTTGTTGATCTGCATTTGAGTCCTCACCATTTCCAAGCCAACCCAGGTATATTTCATCATCTTGACAAAGATCATCTTCTCCAAGTTGAAAGCCATGCTGAAAATTTCTTATTGATGACCCAAAAGGCATGCTGCCAGAAGCTCCAGGGGCGGATGGACCACCATCTGGATTTGGAAAGAAGACATTAGATTTTTGTATATGTGAAACCAAATTTCCTTGGATTCCTTTACCTGATGCCATAGTTGTGGCCATTGCTGGTGTGCCAACATATGGAAGGCTGCGTGGATGAATGAGTGGTTCAAGGGCTAAAAGTGCATGGGCACAGAATTCAGCAAGTTCTGTTCCAGATTCTTGCCTCCCTGCATTCACAGTTACACAGATGTTTCAAACTTTAGTGAAAAATAGCATTAACATAAAAAAACTGAAATAGACTCAAATTGTAATTTAGTATATTTAACTATATCCCATTAAAATCAATAGAATACTTCAATTTCTTGTTGACTCTAAGACTCACCCCATGAACATGCATTCTACAATCATGTGTGTATATGTCATATAAAGAGAGAGAAAGAGACAGACCTTTACGAAATAGTGCAAGCCCTTGAGATAGGTAAGGGGGTCGGTGACAACACGGAGAAAGTAATGATGCTAAAAGAGCTTTATATGCCACCAACTGAAAATCTGCTGTAGTGAAAGATGGTGCATCTTCGAAACAAGAGATATTTTCCTCGTCACAAAACCGCAGGATTGACGAATTAGTTGAAGCATTCATTGCCACAGTAATCAGAACCAAATCCACCTCTGCTCTCCAACGATCAGAACGCAAAGAGCCACCCTGCAAGCATTATCAAAATATAAACAGAGTTTTAGTAAACAGAAATTTCAATTATCTGCAAGGAAATACAACAAAATTAATTTAATCCAAAAAATTTAAATACACATGAACTGAAAGGAAATATATTGTATAAAAGCAACTTTGCAAATTTAGCAATACAATTTTTTGCTCAGAATTTATTATGCATTCTTTAAAATATTTCATTTGGTTTTCCATGATTTGGTTTTCATACTTCAGAGTCCAGCCATAGACCTAAGGGGTTTCTAATTGTTATGTAAAGTTGAAACCATCAAAGTTGCATAGCAATCTTAATCACCAAATTTTAGTATTCTATAAGTTATGAAAGATAAATCATGTCATTTGAAAATATTATTCAGCTTTGTTCAACATCCAGATAACTACTGTAAGTCCATGCAATGTTGTACTATATAAAATGAAGGGGTTTTGGTCCTTTGGAACATTGATTTCAAGCTCACAATGGGCAACTGTTAACACTAACTCCCTCTTACTAATCAAGGTCACAACATATGTTGGATAGGAAGTATGAGTCCCACAGAAAGAAGGTATTGACAACAAAAATGAAAAGTATGAAGATATGTGAAATCTTTAAAATAGGTTCAATTTTTTACATCCTCAAGGTATTTAAAATTTTATAATTTGGCAATGAATAAAGCAAACGCAACAAGCTGTCACTAAGATATAATTTGTTGCCAGAGGACTCTTGCCAAAGCATCCTTCAAACAAAAATTTTGATAAAATACAGAGACAGATTCTTTTAATCCAATTCCTGGTGAAATATCAAGCAAAATGAAATAAAAAATAAAGACAATATACCAAATTAACTTTAGGTTACTTTCCGTCAAGATACTAGTGATGGTCTTATTGAAGGCTTCAGCTTGGTTATTGCCTGGAGGGTAATTTTGCAGGGAAATGCCCTAGGGATGACAAAGAATTTTTGGTATAGGTCCCACATTTCATATTGGAGGACCCCAAGCCCCCTGAAATTGAAGATCGATGGGAATTGTTACATATGGTGTCACTTAGGTCTTCTTGATGATACAGATCTGATATGTTCATGACATTCTAAGTAGAGATTGCAAGCAAATTGCAAATGAATCCTTGTCATCAATTCTGGGTCTATTTTTATCTCAAACCAGCATTATTTTGTGACATGGCCCAGATTTGTAGATTCCAATGTGGAATAATCAGCTGAAGATGTGAAAAGGCACAATCCAAACTGTGAAAAAAGGAAAAGCTTGCATTTGGCACCCTGAAATCATAATTGTTTCAGTCCTGTTTTGAGATCCCTGTAGCAGCAGTCCTGTACGATGACATTGGACAGTGTTCGGTGAGGATTTTTTTTGCACGAGAAATAAAACTTGTTGATAGAGTGCTGCAATTCATTAGATTATTTCATAACAGCAGATTATTCCTCCAGATTATCTCTCTCGTACAAGTTGAAGGTATCATATGGAAAGATTTGATCCAAACCTCAAAATACAACAAGACAACGATTCCAGAGGGAAAGCATTCCACCTGTAGCATTTGGAATGTCCTCAGTCTGGGCTTTGTAGCAGCATGAGAACAGGCTTAATTTCTGGAAGATACTCAAAAGGAACTACATACAAGAGGTTTTTCTTGCAGCATATAGGAAGAGGGCATTTCAATTTTGGGCCAGCAAATATCTCGAGGGCATGGAAAACTCCAAACTGATAAGTGAAGTACTTCGAGGTTTCTTCTGAATTGGACAATTTAGCAAGCAAACAAGAAATAAGAATACATCTTGGCAGTCCCATGTCCTTCTGGCCGATGTGGTCGACTTTCAGGACAGATTTTACCTTGCAACAGGAATGAATTAGGTTAAAGTTCATGGACTGATAAATTTTATATAGGGATAGGGAGTAATGGTGAAGCGAACAGTCGTTATTCTTCCTATTCAAACCTATTCAGGCACTCTGACAGACCTGCGAAGGATATCACTGAAGAGATGTGATACCAATATGGTTGCATATGATGTGAAGACGCCTCAATCAATGAGTTGTTATCAAGAATTAGGTACTGAGACGACGTTGGCTGCCAGTTTGTGTGAAGGCGAGTGAGGAGGTGGCACCCTCGCCACTGTTTGCAACCACCCATGTGGCCCAAAATGGGTGTGTTTATTAGGCCTGATCTGACAACATTGCCATGAAGAACACTCTCCGATCTGTACAGAGAAAGCAACTTAAGCAGGTAGGTCATTTTGAAAATCGTTTTCTTGCCACGAACTTTGAATTCGCTTCATATGCACTGTCATGTCCCCATTCAAACAAGACTACTTGCAAATAATGTTTCACCAACCTACTAGTTCTCTAGGTTGAGATGGAGACATAAATTTTGTAATAAAGGGGCTACAGGACCCAAAAGGACATTAGTTTACCATATTCACATTTAAATGGGTCACATAAATAATAAATGCTAAGAAAATAAGGTGGCATTGGATCATTAAAGACACTTGGAAGCTTGTGGAGCCTTTGGGTAACTAGATTTCACACACACTTGGCATATCATGAGCCAATGAATTCGAATTAGTAAAGGAGAGTAACTCCCACAGGAGAGGAAGAGACTAAAAGACAATGTGTGCCACTTGGAAGGAGATTCCATGCACTCTATGACAACAAATGATGAAAGATTCTATGACAAGTATGACAAATTCAGACCTGATTGCAGACCTTTGACAAATCTGACATGACAAGGCTAAAAATAGCCACCAAGAGGACGCATCTAGGAGTTAGAGGCAGTCATTCGAATTGGGTAAAGGATTGTGTTATCGACTAGGCTGCACCTAGTTGGACTTTCAGTGAGCCGCCAGTGATGAACAAGATACTTGTTCATATTCAGAGTTCAGAAGTCTTTTCAGGCCT
>LPNX010212736.1:154142-172385 GCA_001517045.1 Pseudotsuga menziesii
GGGACACCTGTTCTTTATGGTTTTCTTATTGAGTGCCCTGTAATCAATGCACATGCGTAAGGTTCCATCCTTTTTCTTCACTAGCACTACTGAAGATGCAAAGGGACTAGAGCTAGGTTTGATGTATCTCAACTTGAGTAGTTCCTTCATTGTAATCTCGATCTCATCTTTATACCTCTTGGGATGTCTGTAAGGAGTGGTGATAACTGCTTGGGTCCCCTCCTCTAACTCAATAATGTGCTCAAATCCCCTATCTGGAGGTCGTCCTGCTGGAAGGTCTTCGAATACTACCTTGTGCTTCTGTAGTAAGGCCTCTATATCTGTTGGATGTTGTGTGGCCTCATCTGGTGGTTTCTTGAAAGTAACCATACACTCTGCAACCCACTCAATATCTCCCTGTTGAAGTACTGCCTCCATCCTGTGTGATGTCACTGCTGTGGGAGGATAGATTTTCATCCCTCTCAATACCACCTTCTGTCCTTTTGCCCCTGTAAACTCCATCTCCATGGTCTGGTAATTTGTGGAATACTTCCCTATGGAATACAGCCACTGAACTCCTAGTACCACATTCATGTCAGGAACAACTACCACATAGAATGTCTCTATCATTGTATAATTCCCAAGCATTACCTTTAATTTAGGAATCCTCTGACTACACTCCATGGTGTGACCTGCTGCTGCTGCTATCGAAAACCCATCAAAGTTCTCAGTCTAAATGTCTCTCTTTTTAACCCATGCAGCATCAATAAAGTTGTGGGATGCCCCACCATCTATCAATACTCCCACTCTGTGGCCCTGTACAGTACCTCTGATCCGAAGAGTGTGGAATCTAGGAACCCCTGTCATGGTAGCAATGGTACCTCCTGGGGCCTGTCCCTCAGCAACTGTCTCTGTTGTCTCTCCCTGTTCCTGATCCTGGTAATCCTCATCCTCCTCACTGTCGGAATAAGCCTCTATGTAGTAGGCCTTTCCTTTTCCTGAACATTTGTGACCTGGTATCCATGGTTCCCTGCAAGTGAAACATAACATTTTTCTTCTAAGGTCCCGTCGGGTATCATTGTCCATCCATTCTTTCTTGGGCCATGGTTTCCTTTCTTTATCTTTAATACGAACATTGGTCCTGGGAGGAAACCTATTTTTGGGCACTGCATCCTGCAAGTCTCTAGTCCGTCTGATGGCATCTGCTAGGGTGGTGGGCCTATAAGACTTGACCCATCCCCATAAGGATTCAGTGAGAGCCTCAGTGAACAACATAATCAACCTGCTCTCTGATATATCTGTGACCATGACTGCTATCCCCTGAAACTCAGAAATAAAAGCATCTGCACTCCCTGTCCGCTTGAGCTGTGCCAGCTCCCTAAACTGTACCTCTGGATCCTTCCGATCAAACTGCTCAATGAGCCTCTGTGTAAAATCTATGTATGAGGTGATGGTGTTGTGACCCAGTGTCACTAACCCGTGGTACCAGCACTCACGTGCTTCTCCGTCCAAATGCAAAGTAGACAATTTAATGGCATCTGTCTCAATCAAGGGGTTGAGCTGGAAGTATGTATCCAACTTCTGCACCCAATTCCTAGCTGGGCCACCCCAGGTGCCCTCAAAGGTAGGGATAGTCAGTTTCCCTACGGTGCGTTGTAACTCATAGTTCTGGGTGAATGGCCTATTGTAAGCTTTGGGTTTGTTCTTACTTTTAAAGTGGCAGAAGTCAGTGAAGGTCATGGCTGAATGGAAGTCCTCTCCTAAAGCCCTATTATCTCTCAAATAGGCACTCATGGGTTCTTTTGGTTTTGCTTGTGCTAGAGGCACTGCAACTGGACTATCTAAGAATTGAGGCATGGCAGGTCGAAAAGGCTTGTATATATGGGGATGGCTCTGCATGTTGGTATGTAAGTGCTCCCTACTACTACTAGTGGATACCCTATCACTATTGGGAAATAAGGGACTGTGTGGGGTGGGCCCATTCTTCTCAGTCATTTGCATGAAGGTGCTCATCATTTCTTTTTGCCCAGTGTTGAGTTCTTTTATGGCTGATATGAGACTATTGAAAGCTATTTTATCATCAACGGCCATTGTTTCTTTGCCTTTTTCAAACGGATACCCTCTGTTCCCCAAATCTATGTCTTCTAACTCCTCTTCGCTATCTCTATACCTCTGTCTCCTGTGTGTAATGTTGTATGGGTCTGCTGGATTCATTTATAATTTTTGTATGCCCACAGCTGGCAAGGAAAATAGCTCTGATACCACTGAAATATCCCAACTGATAATTTCCTGTTTATGTGTATACTATAGATGGCTAATAGATTTATTCCTTAATCAAATAGGAAAGCAAACCCCGAACTTTGCATGCATGCAGTTGCATGCAAATATGTGCCCTAGAAAAATACTGAGATGCTATAAAATAGGAGAAATCAATGCATGTACATACCAGTATATAGATCAGCTGACGGTGAAGAGACCGGTCCCAGCATGCAAAGATTTTGCCGAAGGAATAAGGAGATACACCAAATCGTCCTCCACAGGTGACTGCGCCCTCCTCTCAAACTGTATAAGCTCCAGAATAATAAATAAGCTGCTGCTGAAAGCCCGGATGAGGTGTACTAGGGCTATACTACCCCTCTGACGATGATGGAAGCAACATGCGGAAGAACAGAGGAAGGCTAGCCCAAAACGTGAATGCCTCCTCAAATCAATTCGCCCATGCAGATTAGCGCCTCCAAAAAAGGGGAACACTGACGATATCTTGCTTTAATACTCAAGCTGAACGGCCCTTCTTCCAGGGGAAGCGTGATGGAGGTGCTCTGGACTGAATGGAAGTGACATGCAGAAGTTCTGAGCCCTATAGGTAGGAAAACGAATTGCTTTGTCTTTGACTACGGTGATATGGTGTGATGGTGAAAACCCTCTAACTGGGTGAATAATCAACCTCCCGGAATAACTGCTGAATGTAACCTGATGAAGAACTAGTGTTGAACCTGGATGATCCAACCTGATGATGAACTAGGGCAGATAGATTTCGCTGACGAAACACACCAGTTAGCTGAGCATGCGCTCAACCCCAACTTAGCTTGCCAAGCTCTCCAATTTGACTCCACAAATCAATAATCCATAAGTCACTTCTCCATTCACTTTATCTTTATTTTATAACTTTCAACTATGAAAACCCTAACTTTTGACCTAATTAGGTCACTTTATCTTCTAATTTGCAATTGACTTGCATGCATGCGCATGGAGACTTAATCGAGTGCATGCATCATTAAATAATGCACGGATGTCATGCATGCAGGTGGCCTTTGGCTCTAGTGGCCCTCTTCGACCCAATGGTGATATAATATTGATGCCCTAGATCTTCTATATATGGCATAAATCTTCGGCTGATTCCTTGACTGTCAGTACCCACTCAAACCTACAAGAATCACATAGGTTTGTGGGTTGCTCCTCAATGCCTAAGCAGAAGAGGACATTACAGTCCTCCCCGCTCGAATTTGCTTGTCCTCAAGCAATTGTAAAGCTGGGTGCTGTAATACCTGTTCTACCTCCCAAGTAGCCTCCTCTATAGGCAGATCTTTCCATTGAACCAGGTAATCTCTGATGATTCTGTTCCTCAGTTTCCTCTCTCGCACCTCTAGGATGCGCTCCGGAATCAGAACCAATTGCCCCTCATCATCAAGGGGTGGCAGCCCGGAAGATGTAACAATCTGTTGACCAACCACCTTCTTGAGATTGGAGACATGAAATACATTGTGAATCTTGCTCTCTAGGGGCAATTCTAGCTCATATGCTACCTCTTCGACCTTCCGAATTATCTTGTATGGACCATAGAAACAAGGTTGGAGTTTTTCTGCTCCTTTCTTTTTAAGAGATGACTGTCGGTAAGGCTGGAGGCGTAAATAAACGAAATCTCCCACCTCAAAACTGCACTCAACTATGTGCATGTCTGCATATATCTTCTGTTGATTCTGAGAAGCCTATATGTTCTCCCTGAGTATCTTGAGGATATCTTGACCCTCCTGAATCCACTCTTTGGCCTTGGGGGCCCTGGTATCGCAAAATATCTGGTCTGCAAAAGTGGAAGCATATACCCATACAGGGCTCGAAAAGGGGTCATCCTAATGGTCATATGGTAGGTGGTGTTGTAACAATGTTCACCCAAGTGTAACCATTTAATCCATGTCCTCTGCTGACTTGATACGTAATTTCTCAAGTATCCCTCAATCCACTTGTTAACAATCTCTGTCTGCCCATCACTCTGTGGATGATAACTTGTGCTCATGGCTAACTCGGTCCCCATTAACCGGAAAAGCTCTTACCAAAAGGCTCCTGTGAATTTGTTGTCCCTGTCACTGACAATGGTCTTGGGTAACCCCTGGAGTTTAAATACCTCTCTGAAAAATAGTTCTACTACCTATGCTGCTGAATAATCTGATGATATGGCAAAGAAGTGAGCAAACTTAGTCAATCTGTGCACTACTACCTACAAGCAGTCTCTGCCTTGGACCTTGGGCAACCCATTAATGAAGTCCATAAAAATGCTCTCCCATTTCTGCACGGGAATAGGTAAGGGATGTAGTAAACCAGCCAGGTGGATGTGCTCTATTTTGTTTTGTTGGCACAAGCTACACTCCCTCACATGTTGTATCACATCTTTCTTGAGGCCCTTCCATGAGAACCTTTCTCTAATCTGTCTGTAGATCTTGAGAAACCCCTGGAATAATCAACCTCCCGGAATAACTACTGAATGTAACCTGATGAAGAACTAGTGCTGAACCTGGATGATCCAACCTGATGATGAACTAGGGCAGATAGATTTCGCTGGCGAAATACACCAGTTAGTTGAGCATGCACTCAACCCCAACTTAGCTCGCCGAGCTCTCCAATTCGACTCCACAAATCAATAATCCATAAGTCACTTCTCCGTTCACTTTATCTTTCTTTTATAACTTTCAACTGCGAAAACCCTAGCTTTTGACCTAATTAGGTCACTTTATCTTCTAATTTGCAGTTGACTTGCATGCATGCGCATGGAGACTTAATCAGGTGCATGCATCATTAAATAATGCTCCGATGTCATGCATGCAAGTGGCCTTTGGCTCTAGTGGCCCTCTTAGACCCAATGGTGATATAATATTGATGCCCTAGATCTTCTATATACGGCATCAGTCTTCGGTTGATTCCTTGACTATCAGTACCCACTCGAACCTAAAGGAATCACATAGGTTAGCGGGTTGGTCCTCAATGCCTAAGCAGAAGAGGACATTACAATGCATGTGGCATACCATTCAATGTTCTTCGCGCAACCTATTGGCATGAAATGGTAGAGGCCATCTGCACTGCTCCAGCGGGATACACGAGCCCTAGGTATGACAAAGCTAAAACAGTTGGGCTTGACAAGAAAAAAGCCAAGATCCAAATGAGATGGTTAGACAAATGTAAAAGACAAGCCATTGACAAATGTTATTGGTGTGTCCGCTTCTGGTGCAGTCTTCCTTTCAGCCCATGACTACTCTGATAAATTCAAGACCGACATGAACATTGCAGAACTCTTACTAAAAACCATTGAAACTATTGGTCCATACAATGTCATCCAAGTAATAACCGATCACGCTGCTAATTGTAAGGCAGCGAGAGCAATCATTGAAGATAAATACCCCAACATATTTTGGTCTAGGTGTTTGGTTCACACATTGAACCTTTTGATAAATAACATCATTAAGTTGAAGTAGAATGATTACAAATGGATTGGTGAACTGTACAAAAAGGGAAAGTACATGATAAGATTTCTTATCAACCATAGCAATGCCCACGGCATTTTCCGTAGCCACTCAAAGTTGGAGCTATTGGAGATAGCATAGACTAGATTTGCTAGCTACTACCTCACCTTCAGGCACCTTTTGAAGGTAAGAGAGGCATTGGCTAGCATGGTATCAAGTGAATCATGGCAGCTCTTGAAAGATAGCGCTACATCCACATCTGATAGGCTTGATCTTCAGGACGTGGAGGACACCGTTCTTGATGGTCAATTTTGGGCAAGTATCAAGTATGTTTTGCAATTCACAAAGCCCATTTATTACATGATTTGGTTTGCATATATAGATAAGTTGATGATTGCGGAGGTGTGTGAGCAGATGGTCAACATGTTGGGCCAAATTAAAGATATTGTTGAACAGAAAGATCCCATCTTGTATGACCATGTTCATGCACATGTGGTCAAAAGGTGGGAACATCTCAACATTCCACTGCATGCATTAGCATATGTATTAACACAAAAATATTATTCTCAGTCTTGGTTGGCCAAACCAACACTAGGGGGTGGGGTTAGGGGAAAGCCCCACATAGATCCAGAGGTATAGGTTGGGTACATGGCTACTATAGACAAGTTGGTCCCTGATGTAGAGGAATGTGACTTATTGTGTAGTGAATTAAGCAAATACATCAGTGAAGTTGGTCCATTTGGTACTTTGCATGCGACTAGAGATTGAGATAGGGCACCTCCTATCGAATGGTGGAACATCTATGGCTCAACATGCCAACGCTTGAATAAATTGGCACTCAAAGTGGCTTTCACAAGTGGTTGACAGTTCCTCTGCAGAAAGGTGTTGGAGCACCTATAGCTTCATCCACTCGGTGAAAAGAAACTGATTAAATGAAAACCGAGCAGAAAGCTTGGTTTATGTACATTACAACTTGAGGTTGTTGACTCATTATTGTGAGTGGGCCAAAACTGATAGATCATATCTCACTCGGGACAACGATCCGGAGGAGCATAACTTGGAAGATGGAGCCTTCTTTAGAGTGCTTGGAGGAAGAGCTTTTGGGCGATGATGATGACCATGCAACAGCGGCAGCGATGCCATCGCCATCTTCTACTTGGTTTTGAGATGCACTATCTTTTGCCTAGAGGTTCAACTTCACGACCTCCATCTGCATCGGTTGGGGGGGTTGTGCAGGACCAAGTCTTGGATGTGGCTCAGCATCGATGACTATTGGGGATGATAATCACATTGTTCAAACTCATAGAGCACGGGAAAAGAAAATGGAAATTTCTCGTACCAAGAGGAAACATCCATAAAATTTAGTTTCCTTGTCTTTTCTTGTTTGCAGTACTTTCAAGTTTCAAGTTTCTACACTATTGACTCTTTTATATTTATTATGGTATATTTTGTAAACATTAATGATTACATGGCAATTCAAGTTTGAAGTTTGAAGTTGAACAGTGAACCTACCTTTGAAGTTCACTATTTGCAACAATGCATGATTGAGTCATTGACAGTTGACTGCATAAAGCATATTATAAGTCTTTGGTAATGAATATGATGCTTCATGAATTGTTTCAACTTTCAACTTTCATTTCATGGTTGAACCATTGATGTTCTATAGAGTCTAGACTATACTTTGGTTACAAGGACTAGTGATGACAAAATGTTATATTAATTGAAAATTTTGATGTTATGGAATCATGAATACTGGACCTATGGTTGACGAATTCATTACTAGATGATTGATGAATGATGTTATATGGTATTATGTCTTATTTCATGTTTTTATGCTTTTCATAACTAATTCCACATTCTACATGCATTTCTTGACATATATGCATCAAAATATAAAAAATATATATATTATATAAAAAACGCTTCCAAACCAGAAGCTTTTAAAAAATTTGCTTTTTGCTCCCAAGTAACACCGCAATATACAATTAAAATGATGCTCGGATTTAATAGCAACTTTTTTCCTTCCCCGCAAACTTAGTTATATTTTTATATTTAATAACTATTTTTCACTTAATCGAACTTTCGCCTATTTCAATACTTTGACTAACCGTGGTTTCACCTTATGCTGAAAAAAATGCTATTAGTTTACAATTTTCAAGATGCCTGAGATTTCAGCTTATGTAGAGGTCGCAATGAATAAGATTTTCCTTTTGATATCTGTTGACCCTTAATCTGCATGACAGATTAAGCTCTGCTTCTTCATGAGTATTGCTTCTCTCTTTTGTATGAAATCAATTATCCTCACGTAATTTTGAATTCCTAACGGTTGTTCTGATCATTTTTGCCGGGCCTTCTTTGATGATTCACAGTAGTGACGCAATGCCTTTTTCTTTTTTTTACACAGTTCAAATTGGTTGTTATCTGCAATTGTTGTGATTCTACCCTTATTTTGTGTAAGTTTTTATCAATTGGTAGTAGAATGGTTTTCATACTCTTGCATGATGTTCATTGAGAATAATATGGCCAAAATCCAACAGTTTTGTTGCCAAGGGAAATGAAAATTTGACCAAAGGTCAGGCAGGAGTGTCCCAACAATATAAGCCCAAGTTGGGCTCTGATACCAATGTAATGAACCAATCTGATTCATATACTGAATATCCAAAATTTCCACGTGAAAAGTACTGAATATCCAAAATAAATAGGATAACACAAAAGAATCCATACAGATAAATATCATGTATTGAATATATAATGTGATTGATGATTAGAATAGCATGTGATGTTCTGTATAAATATCAATGTAGTCAGACTCAGACTTGGCAAAGACTCTGCTGTCTTGGAAGTTGGTAGACTCGGAGACTCGGATAAGGCTCGGCAAATATGAAAAAAATTAAAAATAGGAAATTTTGTCCACAAAAAAATACTAATGATTAATCCATATAAGTTATAAAACCAATTCTATGGATTCATAGGTGAGACCTAAGGGGTTTGACTCTCTTGATTACAGTTGCGTTAGGTAATCAGTAATCACGGCATACCATCCATGAATCCATGAATCATGGAAGTACTTAAAATGTAATTAGAGTTATCACTATTAATTTTCGACTTGTTAATATTTTAAAAATTATGTACCACAATTTTTATTCCCACTAATCGATTAACTAATATTTTGAAATATTTATTATTTTCTTTGTCGCCTTTAAGAATGATTTCTACACCTAATTGCCTATATAAATGTTTCCTTTATAATATGGCAATCTCCGCTTTACTCCAATCTATTTGGAAATCCCAAAAAATATTTTTATAATCCTTACAAGTACTTTATTCTTCTAAATGCACATCCCCTCCTCTGTTTACTATATCCCCTCCTTTCTTTACTATATCCCCTCCTTTCTTTACATATTATGCAAAAGAAAGAAGACTTGGATGCGGCAAAATATTAAATGGCTTAGCAAGTGGGATATGTGCTTGAGCACATGTCTTACGAATAGCAAAGAAATAAAGGCTTTTGTTATCAATAAGTTCCACAAGCGAACTTGGGATAAAGAGCTAGGGAGAAAGAGAAAGTATTATATTGAAGAGTTTAACCCTANTACATCGGGGCCAATATACCTTGGAAAGCCAAAATTCTCATTGCTCAATTAAGAACTAATTCCCACCAACTCCGTTGTGAGATTGGGTGCTGGAAAAGGCCAAAAGAAGCTTGGGCAGAAAGAGTGTGTATTTTTTGCACCGCTGGTAAAGTGGAGACAGAAAAACACTACATTTTAGAGTGTGAAGCCTTTAAGGACAATAGGGACAGGTACGCAAATGTCTTGGTGGATAAATCTTGGGATGATTTATTTAACAAGGGGACTGTGGAAAAACTGGGGGCACTCATCACCAAGTTGAACAGACAAAGGATTGAATTGCAGAAAACAGCGTGCAAGTTGGTCTGTCCCATAGGCTATTCTTAGCCTCACGGACGTTAAAATATTTCCTTCCTTCCTTCCTTAATAGCAACTGGATGGTGTATTAATCTGACGCGTTGTTCTATAGAAGTTTCTAAACCCTTTGCATATGACCTTAACCCCCGCGACGATGACATGAACCAAAAAATTATGGCTCTCTTCTCCTAACAGGTGGCACGAGGATGGCACTTGATTTCCTCTCTTCTCGTAACCGGTGGCTCGAGGACGGCACTTGATTTCCTAACAAATAAGCGATTGGTCAATAATAATCAGAATATTAATATTTGAGCCCCGTTTCCCTCCAAATCTTCCCGCGGCATTAACCTCCAAAATGAATTTTCATGGGTCAAAGTCAACACCGGAAAAGCTCATGCGCTGCAGACACGAACTCCCAAGTTCCGGAGAGTGTGTGGTGAGTTCTGGCAGCAACAGAGTTTGTGGCGAGTTCCAGCGAGTCCCAAGTACGGAGGACAAGTTTTTGGCGAGTACTAGTTTTGGAGGTCTTCATCCAGACTCGGCTGACTCGGCAAGTATTCAACGAGTGAGATAACACTGATAAATATACACTGAATGGTCACATACATTAATAGATATGCCTTTTAGATATTTGTCTTTTTAAACTATTATTACTATTATGATCATCATTATAATATGCACTTTGCGTTTGTCACACACTAACCAGTAAAACACAAAGAAGTAGACTATCTGGTGGAATTATTTTCTTAGCTGTAACTAGGGCAATGGTCTCTATCACACAGCATGTTATGTGTATAACTTTTACTGGGAAATGTTTTCAATCCAAAAGGTGAACTTTTGATTCACTAGCTTCCATCTTAAACCAGGATGACAGACAATTATTACCCTTAAGGTTTGTGGACAGTAAAAAATGAATAAGTTGGTTCACGCATGGAATTGGATAAAAAACAGAAAGCAACGTTACATATAAGACGAGGCCTTAAGATTGAAGGCAGAGATTATTCTTAGTTTTTCCCCTGTCCATTTATATAAGTTCTTTCATATTTTCAAAACACGCTTCTACAATGATTTCTACCGCTGTAATAATGAAAGTTATTTTCTTGTTATACTTCATCTTTGGAAGAGGTTCCACTCCATTTTCAAAAGAATAATATAGATGCATCATGTACTATAATTTACTAAATATACAACTGAATACATATAAGCAACATCATGCGGATCCCTTCAAATCAATCAAAGATTTCAGCACAGAAAAGCATACCACAGTAAGTAATGCTTCAAGGGCTTTGAGCGCACTTATTTGCACTGGAATTGACACCACAGCATCATTTGCAGCCAACTCACTTTCCAACCCGCTGGATGCAGGATAGCCTCCTGATAACCCACTGGTGTGTTTCCTCTTTCGTGGGGTGTTTGATTGCACCAAGCCACCACCACCCATTGTGCATGATTTAGGTTGCCCAGTTATACCTGGAGAGTTTAAACTAGCTCCACAATTTGAACCCTTCAAATCAGCTATCGCATTGTAAATGAGAGCTGGTGCAAGATATGAAGCCATTCCTGCTCATTAGATGCAAATGAGCACCGTTAGAATAATACTCTGGACTCTGAATAGAACAGAACCAACTGAAACCCACCAAATACATACAAAAACACAAGGGAATTATAATACTAATGTCTATTAGGCCTTATATAACGATTTTTCATCCATAAAATATTCTGGTGTGCATTCCAAAAGTGATGGAAAAATGCACGGAAACTATTAGAATGGTGTACCTTACTTCAATAGATTAGATTCCTTGATCAAAGAAACCAAAATTCAACTAAACATACATTCACATATAAAGATTCCTTGCTTATATTAGAATGATGTATCTTCAATAGATTAGCTCCTTGATCAAAGAAACCAAAATACAACTAAACATACTTTCACATAAAGTTTTGCTCAAACTAGAACCTGTTGTTTGTAGGTAATGAACAATTTATGGGTATGAACAAATAGAGCTGGAAGTTACATATGCCAGGCAATCAAGAAAACATGACACTGTTTAGGGAAGTTTCTTGAATTCTATGTTTATTTCTTCGATAATACCATAATATAGATGGGAGAAAACATACACCGAGGTCAGACCATTTCATATCCTTATCAATCCATGCCTAATTTCATAAATGCCAAACTAGATAAACGTTGCCTAGAAGACCAAATTATCTTGTATTCAAAAAACTTACATAAAATATCTAGCATCACTAATCTGCATTTTGGAATTTTTTGCTGACTCTTTCTTGCACAATCTAGGCTTGCGTGAAACACAAAACCATAAGCACACAAATAAACATTGGAAAGTATTAACCCAACAACGAGAAGGAATCACTACATCCGCTACATGCTTTACAGCATGTGGTCAATCATATAACAGTTCCAATTAATCATCAAGAATGGAATCATGAAAGATAACAGAAAAGAGAAAATAGTGAAAACCATTACAGGTAAAACCTCAAACTCACCAACTCCCATAGAAATAAGTAAGGTCCGTGCATTAGAATATAGCTTGATCCGCAGGGCTGGTGAGACGCACCGTCTGAAATATTCTGTCAAAAGTCTAACAATATTTGCTGCACGAGGTAGCAATTGACTGCACAATGTAAAGTTTAAACCAAATGCAATCAATCCAAACCAGATACTGTTGTTTTGCAGACTTTCAAAATACAATATCATAAGTAAAAATTTAAATAAATAAATTACAACAATAAACTTTGAATCTTAATTTTTTTAATTTACTGTGAAATATAACAAAATGCAATCCTGAGGTGCGACATACAAATGAAAACAGAACTAAATAGCTAACAATAATTACAGTGTCACAATCAATTTCTGATGAGTATAGCACAAAACTGATACACAGAATTCCATATTTTAATTAGACGCAGACCTCTATAAAAGGCATACTTCAACAATGTCCAACATTTGTAACATTGCTCTCTTCTACAAAGTGCCCTGATGGGTAAAGTATTCACTTGAAACACATTGGCTCAAGAATTCTTCACACAGTAAAAACGAGAAAATGTTTGATTTAATGTTAGAAACCTAGTCCTTTAGAGTTATGGTATAAGGTTTATTAATTTACGTTTCACATTAACCATAGGTGAAGTCCAAGAGACATCATTGTAATTAAATGTGTATAATCTTAATGGAAAATGTTCATTCACGATTATCTCTATTGACTGTTCCAACAATGGTATTAGAGCTATGGTTTTGTTTTTGATAATTCCATGATCATCTAAATGTGCTGCATTAATGGTGAATGGATTTGTATTACACCATAGAACTAAGTCTGCTCCCATGATTCCCGGTAACCATGGCCTATGCCATGACCTAGGCACCTGGGCGTTTAGACGTTAAGAGAAACACTAATCAAGAGCCCTAGATTTGAATGATCACCTACTCCAACGTTTCCATTTGTGCTCAGTCTGCCATTGTTTCCAGTTTGTTCATTCTGCTAGCCTAATTGCAGCTCTCACCCAATCTTCAGCTATTCTATGGTTTGACTTGGGGAAACCCTAATTCAAGTTGTCTCAAACGATGTTTTCGTCTCCTCAAAATACTCCTCATACCTATAACATGAGATGATCCCTATGCCTCCCTATGCACGAAGCAAGCTCGTAAATAGAGCCGAGAGAGAGTTCTAGATAATAATGTATGGTGTGAAGGTGTGTGCTTTGAGCTAAGTTTCATGAAATAGGGAAACGTCTAGAAGTTTCCGAAACGGGGACTTTTACTGGATGAACTTGTTGATTGAATTGTCACTGATGCCAACATGGGACTTGCAGTGGCCCCACAGGTGGTCATTGATGCCAACAAGTCCCTCTTGCAATGCACAAGTATGGATGATCCCAGTACCCTCACATACAATGCCTCAGAGCCCATACAAAGATGAGATGTGCTTTGAAGCACCTTGTGGAGCCTGACAAGGTCCTTGAACCCACAAGATTGGATCTTGGAGCCACCACCTTGTTGGTGATGATGAAGAGCTTGTTCATGATGATGAAGAGCTTGGTTATGCTGTTGAAGCCCTTATGGATGATGGAGAAGCCCTTGATGGGTTGAAGAAGCATTAAAGACCCATTATGTGGTCATTTATGCTTTGATGGGGTCATGGAACCCTAGGAGAAGGCTTAGCAACCCCACAGGGGTTAGCATGATGGATCTTGATCCTTGTACGTCTTCTTGTGTGGTTGAGGTGGTGGAAGAAGCCCATGAAGCCTCTTGCATGATGAAAAAGCCTTTGAAGAAGTCCTTGGACCGAAAAATGGTGAATTAATGGTCCTTGTACCCTTGAAGGAGCTGATGTGGTCATTTGTTGAAGATAAAGCTACAAAGATGTAAAAGACTAAAACCCTTGAAGTGTGTATGGGAGTCTTGCACTCAAGCCCATAAGCTTGTTGATGACTTTGGTGATCATATTGTTGTTGAAATCCACATGTAAAGAATTTCTTGAAGAGATGAAGATATGGAGAAAGCCTATGGTGGTTGACATGGCAGCCCCTGACAACAAAAGCACACAAATTTTGCATGGTGTTTGAACCACATGATGAAGCCCTTTACTGAAGTTGCTTGAACAAGATATCCAACATGGAAACCCTTCTCAAGCCAAGCATTTCAATGAATGGTAGTTATACAAATTGATCCAGCAGTAATAAAAATTGAAGTGTATTTAAAACAAAGGTTAAGAAGTCGGCTCAGCTTAAAAAATTAATAATGATTTTATTTTAAAAGCCTCCAAACAGGTCGGCTCTAATAAATTCTTAATGGAAAATGTGTATAAATACCCTATCAGCGGTCTCATTTACACACAAAAAAAACATGATTGAGCTCTAATATTCGGTTCTCTCTGAGGCAGATTTCGTGGATTACTTGAAGACTGAGGCAGCCGGATAGGAGACCAAGATCTTTCTTTTTTTATGTTTTTATCACCTCTAAATTTCGGGATATAACAGCTCTGAGGAAAATCGCAGTGGAAAAGTGAGCTCGCTGGTACTGTTGGACTGAGGTGGAGATCGTGGAGGTTCATCTTTGGGGTAATGGTTGACAGTTTGAACAAGTTTTCACAGCCTTGAAGGTCTTCATACAGCCCGAGTTCTCACAAATAGTTGAGTTGGTGACCTTCCTTCTTAGCAAGGTCTGATATCTTTTGGGTTTTATCAGCATGAACACAGTCATGCAAACAGTCCTAGTTTAATGCACATCCGAAGTTGATACAGATTCCGGTTTTGGACTTGATTTGGATCTTCCACATACACACTCAGCCCGAGTTTCGATAGGGAACTTGCAAGCAAATAAACAGTCCGAGGTTGACTGTATTTGGGGATAAAGCTTGCAAGCAAATACACAATCCGAGGTGTATAGGTCTGACCGTGTTTGAAGGCTTATAAGCCACAGTTTCGAAGGGTTTGGAGGCTCACACAATCACAGTGTTGAAGGCTCCAAAGTCACCTGGTTCGAATTCGTGTTCGAGTTCAGCGACTTTGAAATTCGGCAAAAATTCGACAGTAAAAATTTTGGTGATAAAATTCGGCATTAAATTCGAGACTATATATATATATAATTAATTAATTAATTAATTAATCAATCCAAACTAGTAAAGAAGTATTTTAATACGAAAGACCACTTTTTATACCTCTTTTAATATATATTTGTTAGTATGAAATTTAAACTATAAATTATAAATTTATATAGTGAGGTTCAATAAAGAGTTATTAAAGTATAAAATTAAAGGAAAAAATGCATCCAATTAGATAAACGTAACCTTACCTGCTCGAGGAATGACGCTAAGCCATTAATCCGTGGCGAGCGGGAACAGATCCAAACCTTTAGTGCTCGCATCGATGGACAGGCATCACCATCAACGGGATCCAAACCTTTTAGTGCTCGCATCGATGGACAGGCATCACCATCGACAGGAAGGAGGTTTCGAGCGACGAGTTCAACGGCATCACCATCGATGGCAAGCCCTACTGTAGACGGCGTTGAGTGAAGAACAAGCTCCACGGCATCACTGTCGAGCCCTACTACAGACGTCGTTGGGTGAAGCAATCTCGCATGTGGGTGAATTAGCAATGGTAGGGAGGCTGTGGGCCAGGTTTCCTTTAAATTCGTCAAACTTCAACGATTAAATTCGTTGTTCGATAAAATGCGGCGAATTTCGATTTTCAAGGTTAAAATCCGTCGAATGCGGTGACTTGGGTTGAAGCAATATCTCCAAGTCCAATATGCACTGATGACTATCATCTTATACTGGTATGTATGCATGTATGTGCTATGTTGTTAGTATGATGGTATGATATTAGATGTTAGTGAAGACAATGGTTGCCATGATGTTGCCATGATAACAATGGTATGATACAACAGTACACCTATATGACAGCTCATTGATGTAGGCTCAAAGGTTGATGACAGTGAGATATATAATATGACAGTACATTGATACACCAGTGTTACTTGGATACACAATGATGTTATGTATACAATGAAGTTTGCACAAGTAAATATCTTGACAATGATGAATTGATATATTGACAATGAGGTATACTTAATGATAATGATGCATACTATGATGATGATGCATATATGATGCATACTCCATGATGATGATGATGTATACTTGATGATGATGAAACATACCCCATGAAGATGATGCATACTATGATGATGAGGCATACATGATGCATACCATGATGAGCAACATCGAATTGAGAAGACCTTTGATGATCTTGAAGCATATAGCAGACCTAGACGACATGTGCAGACTTTGAACACATGAGCAGTATTGAAGTGTGAAGTACCCTTGATGACTTGGAGATTCTTGAGCAACAGGTTGATAGGTTGATGAGCAAAGGTATATGATAGTGGCAGTTGATAACAGTGACAGTGACATCAGACTTAAAAGCTGAGTCTTGCACTGGAGGATTGGACTCCTCAACCCTTTCTTAGTTGGAGCTAAGAAAACCAGATTGAGTCCTATCATAAGACTTGGTGCTCTTCTTATCAGTTGGTATTGATTGTAATCGCGAAGATTGAAGTCTTCCATTGCAAATAAATAAAGCTTACCTTACATATATTCTTTTGTCTCTTTATGATGTGTTTATTGTGCTTATGATTTAGCTGATGATGTAATTGATAATATAATGCTTAAAAAACTTTGCTTGATTAATAGAAGGTGAAAAAGGGTTAAATTGCTCACACACTGATTCACCCCCCCTCTCAGTGTGACCATTGTGTCCAACAGAACTAGTAGGGCTAGTCACCGATAAGCAAATGAGGAGTAAATGACCACTATCACCTTAGTCACTTCTCCAAGTTGCTTTGGAGAGCCAAAGTCTCCAATGGGGGGGGGGGCCTTGTGGCATCCTACAAGACACATGAAGAGGAAAATGTTTCTATGCAAAGATGGGTTAGAGACCAGTGCCTTAAGAGATGAAGAAGATGATCAAGGGTAGTGTAGGAATATCAATGTGTTAAAATTGTTCAAATAGCTAAGTGAAATAAAGACCATTAGCAATGTAATCATAGCAGTATATAAATTGAACAGTGATATGTAAAAAAGTTGTTATGACAACAGTAACAATGATAATGACAGCACTAGCATTCATGCATCCATTTAATAGTATTTACCATAAGCATTTATCATTTGCTAACCATACATAACTGTCATCAAAACATAAACATCAGCAATATAGATTACCCAAATATTGGGAATATCAATCACTATTGAGAGCAGTTATCAAACAGTTAATCCAAAGGACTGAAGCTCCTTTATGTATGCAATATGAAGATTGTTTGCAAGTAGTTTAATGCACTTTACAGACCTGCAAATGTGATGGTTTTAGGTCTAATCAGGCTACACTTTATTGCAACCTTTGAAGAGGCCACCAAAATTGTCTTAAAGGTAACCCACAGTCCACAAGGGACTACAAAAAGGGAAGATTGAACCTTGAAAAGGATGGTCGAGGTGAGTAAAGTGGTTGAATGTGTTAGGATGAAGGAAACGGAGTGCAAGAGAGAGGGCTTGGGAGGTGGCTGAGGTGAGAGAGGGGTCTTAAGAGGGGGATTGAGCTCAAGGAGAGGTGGCCGAGGGTGTAAGGTAGCATCCCAAGGCTAAGGAATGGGGAAAAGGAGGGGAGGCGAAGGAAGGAGAAGGGAGAATGAGGGAAGGCAAGGTAGAAAAGCAAGTCGAGGGTTTACGAGGCCAAAGCTAGAGGACGCTAGGGCTAAGGGAGGTAATGCAGCCTCAGCTAACCCTACACTAACATGTAGTGCAAGCCTAAACTGTTGAAATCAGCATCAGTAGACATTCTCCAAGATCTGAGGTCATAAGTGACCACCCTGAAGCTAGCCAGGGAGACTTGGAGATTAACCAGTTCTGTGAGTCATGGCAAAAGTCAAGGTGAACATACAAGCCTTGTGAGCCAAGACAAAAGTCAGAACGAAAGTGATAATGCCTTCGTAAGTCTTCTGAGGTCATGGCAAAAGTCAAGGTGAATGAACAAGCCTTGTGAGCCATACCAAAAGTCAAGTCGGTAAGTCTTGTGAGGTCATAGCAAAAGTCAAGGCG
>LPNX010212736.1:172875-251994 GCA_001517045.1 Pseudotsuga menziesii
AAAGAATAATTAAAGTTTTATTTTTTAAGTCTCAAGTTAAGTAAAAGTTGCATAACAAGTCCTCTTGGAATTGGTGCCTATAAATTAATCTCACCTGCTGTCTATTAAAAAATAATCATTCTCACAGTTTTGAGAGTAAGAGGGCAGCGTAGTAAAACTTTTCTATTGCTGAATTTACACAGCAAAGAGAGGGCAGCAGTTTGTCTTGTTGGTTTGTTTTACACAGTTTACGGGGCGGCGAAGTATTTTATTGACTTGCTGATTTATAACAGCAGTAAGAGGGCAGCGAAGTATCTTGGTGTCTGGTTGGTCTTACAGTCACTCTCTCAAGCATATTTCATGGTGGAAAGTTTGTATTTCGATCTTACATATTATTTGCAATAAAGGAAGATTGTTTGCTGGAGTTTTTATCCCATATTGGGTTTCTCCAGGGTAAATTTGTGTGCATGTGTGAGATCTTATTTATGTACTTCTTCTACTGCTGGTTATCATATCAAGTGTTCATCTATCTGTTGGTTTAAAGATCTAAGTTTTGTTTAAAGAGGAAGAAAAGTAAAAGAACAGTAAACACTTTGCTCGAATATATATATGCTTGAAAAACTAACATAAACTACTCTAGACACTAGGTTTAGAAGAGAAGGAAGGTTTTGGGACAAAGGGGGAGGAAAATACCCTAACCCTAGGGCATATAAGGTAAGTGATGAGCTTTCCTATGAGAAGATTAATCAAGGTTTGCAACAAGACAAGAAAACTAGATCCAAACCCTAGAAGGACTCCCACTAGAGGACGTACTCCTACGTGCCAAGGTGACTAAAGGCTGAGAAATGAACTAGCCTAGATAAAATGCAGCTCTAGAGGCTACTTGGAAGGGGACATTACTCATGAATATATATGTGTTTTTACAAAATATGCATATTTTATGTATTGTTGAGTCTACTGGTTTTTTCCCGGTTCTGATCTGGTTTCCGGTCCGGTTCACATTCTGGTTTATGTCGATTCAATCCTCGGTCTTGTTCTGGTAACATTGTGATCAGCAGTGTTGAGCAAATGACCAACATCATCAATGAGCAGATTGAGTGATGAGCAACAGTATTGATGAGCAAAACAGATTGACCAAGATTGTGAGCAGACCTTTGATGCACAGATTGACCAGAGATTGACCAGCAGAGTGATGAGCAGAGATGATTGAGCAGCAGATTGATGACAATCAGAGATTGGCATCAAGCTTGCAAGTGGAATCTTGCACTTGAGGATTGGACTCCTCAAACCCTTCTTAGTTGGAGATAAAAAAACCATATTGGGTCCTGTTACAAGAGTTGGTGCTCTTTTTATTAGTTGGTACTAATTGTAATTGAGAAGATTGTAGTCTTCCATGTAGAATAAATAAAGATCAAAATTACATATATTAATGTGTCTCTTTTGATGAGATGTTGTGCTTATGACTCATGATGAATTTGATTATGCAATTGATGACATAATGATTGATATACTCTAATTGATTAAAAGAAGGTAAAAAGTTTATAATTGCTCTCACACTGATACACCCACCCCCTCTCAGTGTGGCCATTGTGTCCAACAATTGGTATCAGAGCAAGCCTTCGTCACAAGCCTTGCAAGCTTGAAGGAGATCCGTGGAGACACAATGGAAACAAAAGCAAAGTCATCAAAAGGAGATCCGTGGAGACACAATGGAAATAAGCAATGAGGTGCCTGTACTTGATGTTACAGATTATTTGGATTGGAGGAGCAAAATGAAGGCATATCTAAAGATGTTTGGTGTTTGGGATATTATGATCAATCCACCCACTCCATCAAACAAGAAGGGAAAATCAGTTGCATAGAAGGAAGCAAAGAAGGACAATACTACAACGTTGAAGTTCCTCATGGATGGACTTCCCAGCGTGAAAGAAAGTGTAAGGGAGTACACTTCAGCGAAAGACCTATGGTTCAAGTTGGAAAGTGAGTATCAAAAGGCAAGACCAGAGCCCGAAAAGATAGATCAAGAATCAAGAGACAAGCCCCCAGAAGAAGTCAATGAGGAAGAAGAAAAGAAAGAAGAGGACTCCAGTAAATGGTATGGATTCTTTTGATTGTAATGATAGCGTGTGTGATGAAATTGAGAAGGTTCTTGCAGAAGATGATGAAGGGCTATCAAAGGCTGCAAATGAGATACATCTCACTTTGATAGGTATTAATCATAGAGCAGATTGGGGCATGAACAAAGTAAATCTGAACCATAGTGAATTCACAAAGTTCAAAAAGAAAATCTTGGATTCTTTGAATGAATATCAACAGAAGACCATAACAATAAAAGTATTGCTTGTGAAGCTCAAACAAAAGGATAAAGAGTTGTGGGATTAGTTGAAAGACAAGGATGCTAAAGTTGAACAACTGAACACTGAATTGATCAGTCAAAAGGAAGAACAAGAAGAGCCTGATAAAGACTCCGAAGAGCTTGAAGAAACTAAAGAGGCCAATCATGATTTGAAGACTCATTTGGAGGAAGCCAAAAGAATGGAAGAAATCTTGAAGAATCAGCTGGAAGAAAAGGAACAGACAATCCAAAGGTTGGAAATGGAGATAGTTGGTCTCAGAAAGAAATGTGAAAAGAATGATGCATTTGTCAAGTTCAAAAACAGTGCAGTTGGCCTAGATAAGATCTTGGATTGCCAAAGATCTACATATGACAACACTGGTCTTGGTTACAAGAAGAAAGAAAAATCTGAAGATAGCACTTGGTCTCCCAAAACTCCAGAAGCAAGTCCATCAACTGCTCCCCCTGCACTTGCACATGACAACAAGGACTTTGGAAGTGCAAAAATGCAACAAGGACTTAGGTTTATTCCTCAAAGCAAGCTCAGAAAAAAAAAAACTCTGAGATGAAACCAAAATACCAGGTATGAAAGTGGTTTCAATGGTTATTGTTATTTTTGTTCTAACTTTGGTCATAAGGCTATGGATTGTAGACTCTACAGAAGAAGAATTGATGGAAGCCCAAAAAACAAAGTTAGATGTTGGACATGTAATCAAGCTGGACATATTGCTGCTACCTGTCACACATTGAGATGCTACACCTGCAGTGGGTTTGGTCATAAAACCCAAGAATGTGCAATTCAAAGAAGTAAACAAAGGAGGAGTCCTTCATACACATCAGCAAGAAAAAGCAATGAACTTTAGAGGAATACCAATACAGGAAGATTTGAAGATCAGAAGACAAAGGCCTACAGTGAGGGACACTCTCAGACATCGAGACATGAAGTTGATCAAAGAAGTGTTGGAAGTTCCAACAACTCAGTCAGGTGTTGGACACGCAACCATGTTGGTCACATTGCTGCATATTGGCGTACGATGAGGTGTTATAGTTGCAGTGGCCTTGGGCACAAAGCTCAAGATTGTTGGAGTACACGGAAACAACCCTTGAGAAGTTTCCTATATAGCTCGTCAAGGAAAGCCAGTACAGATGAAGGAACAAATGCTGAAAGGACAGATGCCAAAAAGCAAGTATGGATGAAGAAGACCGAGCAGTTGCAGACAGTGTTTTAAAAATCGGCTGAGTCCGAGTTCGAGTCTGAGTTGGCCGAGTTGACCCTCGGTCGAGCTGACTCGGCCTGCAACTCGGCTTGGGCGGCCGATTTGATACTTAGTCGGTCGATTTGCAGTGCGAGTCGACCGAGTTAGGGTCTAAGTTGGCTGACTCGGTCGAGTTGACCAAGTTGCAACCCGAGTTAGCCGAGTCAGTTATGGCAGACACCCACACGCATGCAAACTCCAAAAAAACATGTTTATTTTTTATTTTTAAAATATTTCTTATTCTAACCATAACCTAAGGCCATAAGATGGCCCCTTGCCCCTCTATTTGCCTCACACTTCTGCTGTAAGATATTTGTGAGCATTTGGTATTATTGTTGTTTGGATTCATAGAGGCTTGGATGAGCGTCCAGCAGTGAAGAACAGTCAACAGGATTGGAGGAGTTGGACTGTTGGAGACCGGTTTTCTATTACCTAGATGTATGTTAGATGCCAACTAGCCACTGTTTCTTTTTTCTCTCATTAAATTGACAAATATCAGTCCTCTTTTCTATTGTTTGTTGCCAAAATAATAAGATTTTTTCTTTTTTCTTTGCATGTTTAGATTTGCTTTGCATTTAAATTCTAGATTAGCCGCAAAAGAAAAAGATCAAGCATGGATCCATGTTGATGTCATTGAAGCGAAATTGTATTGCAAGTATTGCAAGAAATGGATTAAAGGAGGGCACATTAATAGACTTAAATAACAACTGGTTGCTGTTAGAGGAAATAATGCCCCATGGGGAGCTGATTTAGAATTGATTGGAGAGATGGGGAGTTGATTAGAGCTGATTTGGAGTTTGATAAATTTGAAGAGGAGAAGGCTAAATAAAAAAAGATGTATGATCATTGACATATGATGTAGTGGCATCATAACATGTTGGTTGTTGGACTCTACATGGCATTTAGGCCTCATTGATTATGTTTTTTGTTCTAGATATGTATCGCACAGTACACTCGGTGCCATTTTGATAGATTCACCCTTACATAGTATATACATGAGTAGACATTGGATATTTTGTCTCTAATGTGTTGCAAGCATGGATTAAAATCTTTAAAATATTGTTTATCCTTAAAATTTAATATTTGATGTATTTTTCAAGTAATCCAAGTCATTAAATTCAAATCGGTCGAGTCATTATCAATTCATTACCGATTCTGAGTCTGAGTTCGAGTTGACCCTTGACCGATTCCGAGTCCAAGTTTTAAAACATTAGTTGTAGATAGGAGAGGTTGATCAGAGCAGGGAGGATGGTTTCCATATGGCAAGCCAAGTGTAAGGTCTCTCAAAGACCTTAGCACACCTTGAGTTCATGAAGCTACAAGATGAACTCGAGGGAGAAAGGATGGTTACTCTAAGCATACAGACAGGTCCTAGGATCATGCATATTAAAAGGGGGAGCAATGAGCAGTGATCAGTGATTTCAAATACAAGTATGTGGACACCCTTTGCCATTGATGTCAAAGGGGGTGAGATGAAGACAAAAGGAGAGATGGGGAAAAAAGGGGAGCATCTCACAGGGGGAGCATGAGTTGTTGTCATCAATGACAAAGGGGGAGATTGCTGATGAAATTGTCATTGATGCTAACATGGACTTGCAGTGGCCCCACAGGTTGTCATTGATGCCACCAAGTTCCACGTGCAATGCCTTGGACCCCTTACAGAGTGGGTTTGAGCCTTAAAGCACCTTGTACCCAATTGACAAGGTCCCTATACCCACAAGGCTGGATCTTGGAGCCACCACCTCGTTGAAGATGTTGAAGACCCTGGTGATGATGGTGAATACCCTGAATATGGTGTTGAAGCCCCTGTGGATGATGATGAAGCCTTGGATGGGTTGGAGAAGCATTAATGACCCATTTTGTGGTCATTCATGCTCTGATGGTGTCATGGTATCCCAGGAGAAGGTCTGGAAACCCCATAGGTGATGTCATGATGGATCTTGACCCTAAGAGGTCTCCTGGTGTGGTTGAGGTGGTTCAAGTAGCCTATGAAGCCCCTTGATTGATGAAAAAGCCTTGAAGAAGTCCTTGGACCCACACTTAGCGATTTGATGATCTTACAACCCTTGTTGGGGTCATGGAGCTCGTGTATGATGATGATGACCATGTATGGTCTTTGACATGCTATGGAACCCATGAACATGTCCTTGGTATGATTGAGAATCCCATGAAGACCTAGAACCCCTAATGAAGACATTGATGCACTTGCAAAGGTCATGAAGCCCATTTCTTGCATGATGGCATGATGAAGGCACCCACAAACATGCGATGACACTTGGACACTTGCTTGCATGTTATGGGTTGATGGGGCGTTGAAACTGTGGTGGACACACTTGCTTGCACTTGATGATGGGGTGAAGGTGGTGTGTGTGGGACATGACACTTAATGGCTTACAAACCCTAAGACATGATGACCTTGAATGGTGACATGTGTGGCATCAATGGCACCCCTTTGATGAGGAAGCCCTAGTGGCTTAAATGGCACCCCTTTGATGAGGACACCCTTATGGTAAGGAATGGGTGTGTGACTTGCAACACAAGTGGAATGTTGAGGTGATTTAAACAAAATATTAAATAATGAATAAAATAATAAAAATTAAATACTTACCTTTGTGAAGTCGGCCCGCATGAAGTTTGTCCACTTTGAAAGTGTATAAAAATACAACATCCTCATACACTCCAAAACACAACGAATGAGAGAAGAAAAAAAGCTCACTGCTATGGTGGAGTGAGGCTCTTCACTGAGGTGAAATTCGGATGAGCAGACTCTGGAAGTAGACACAGTTCTGAATTTTTATGGAAGTTTTTTGTTAATCTTTTGCTTGTACACCAGTCTGAATTCCTACACAGTCTCCGAGGTAATTGTTGCAGCAACAGCATTGAAGAAAGGCCTGCCCTAACTCGTGACTGAGGAGAGAATTCGTGGAACTGAGGCAGCCTCCCAAAAAATACTTTTGGCAGCAGTCATTTTTGGAATAAACAGTTTTCTTTGGTAGAAAATTCTTGAATGTGCTTGGGGTATATCGAACCAGTCCTTCCATAGACAAAGCATATACACAGACCCGAAACTTTGGTGAAGGATACCATCCTTTTGGACTGGTGTTGGAGGCCTTTCTCAGCACTTAAAACAGTTTTGAATTCTACCACAAAGACACAAGTTTTTTATGTTCTTTTTGTAGCCCTAATTATGGAAACGAGGGTTAAAGCAGAGGAATTTTTTTTGGGGTTATTTCAACATCAAAACGAAGATCATATCTCGGTAGAGGCAGCAACAAGGAGCAGCAGAACACAAACTTTTTGGTCTTGATCTATGATTCTATCGATCCAACGAGAAGGAAGAGACTTGACTGTGGCAGCAGCAGACGTAAGTATTTCGGTGGTAGCAGCAAGAAGAAACAGTCAAGGTTTTTACCAGTCAAAGTTTACAACACACAGTCCACCAATTGTTGACGAAGGTTATAGATGGTGCAAGTCTGATATGTTTGAGTGATGTGCAACCAATACAGTAATGATGTGTGTAGTCTATCCTAAAAGCACACACACAGCCCTTATGATGAGGTAAAACTAAATATACATGGTTGTGATTTTCTACAGTCAAGATATCTATACTATCCTACAAATTGTGATAATACCCTAGACTTAATGTGATGATGATGTGTACTTAACACATACACAGTCAAGAACTAAAAGTGATATACAGTAGTGAAGAATTAATGGTGTATAAACAGTCATGTATAATGTTGATGATTGATGTACTTCCTATGAGCATATACAGTATGATGATGATAAGTATGCACAGTATGTACACACAGTGAAGATCTTCTACAGTGATGTGTATGAAATTCATTACAAACTACTTGATCCTGCTTGATGATGATCATAAAGTAATAGTACCCTAATATGATGTTGAACACTGATGATATATGATGCATACACAGCCAAGTATACAGTGAGGTGTGTACAGTACACTAAGACAATGATTTGATGATGTACTAAATAATGATGATGGTGCATGCATAATCCAGATATTCTATACACTACTAGATGATGATGATGCAAACCTATGATAAAGCATACTCTTTGATGTTGTTCCAGACCTTGATGACTAGATGACATGTTCAGTTTGACAAACCTACAGCAGCAATGGTGCAAAAGTATCTCTTGCATGAGCAGACTCTGATGAGAATGCTTGATCAGCAATGTTGAGCAAATGACCAGCAGCATCGATGAGTAGTAGTATTGATGAGCAGAACAGATTGACCAGGATTGTGAGCAAACCTTTGATGAGCAAATTGACCAGAGATTGACCAGCAGAGTGATGAGCAGAGATTGGTGAGCAGGGATGGTTGAGCAACAAATTGATGACAATCAGAGATTGACATCAAGCTTGCAAGTGGAATCTTGCACTTGAGGATTGGACTCTTCAAACCCTTCTTAGTTGGAGCTAAGAAAACTAGGTTGGGTCCTGTTACAAGAGTTGGCGCTGATTGTAATCGAGAAGATTGTAGTCTTCCCTGTACAATAAATAAAGATCAAAATTACATATATTCTTGTCTCTTTTGATGTGATGTTGTGCTTATGACTCGTGATGAATTTGATTATGGAATTGATGGCATAATGATTGATATACTCTGATTGATTAAAAAAAGGTAAAAAGTTTATAATTGCTCTCACACTGATTCACCCCCCCATCTCAGTGTGCCCATTGTGTCCAACAGTGGCCCACTTGTTTTTTATTAATTTTTGTTACATTCTTTTTCGGAAAGAGACTGCCTTTTGATACTTGAACATGGATCAAAAAGGCTTACAATTGTTCCCGAGAAGAAGAGGAAAGAGGAAGAGGATTTAATGTTAGATCCCTTATAGCTCTACTCTTCAAAATACTTCCTATCTTCCAACTTTCCTATACATAAAGCACAAAAACCAGCAAACTAAATCATTTACAATTAATGGATTAGTGCAAAAAATATACATAAAGTACAACCTACATAGTACTTACAGATATTTCAAAAAAATTGTGTTTGTTAGGTACTAAAGGAATCAATCTAGATCTAAGCCTAGAATTAACTTTAAGGTGCTTTAGATCTAGTAACTACGCATAGCAAGAAAGATATGAAATGAAACTTTGCAGATCTAACTTTTGCTAAGCATAAATAGAACCAGATAACTGAGAAGAAAGTTTGATTTTAAAAGAAGGAAAGAGAGGAAAAGAAGAAATAATCTCAAGCTTGAACTTCGTAGAAAAAACTTGGAGATGCCTGCAGGAGCAAAATGACATTAGATCCAAAGTAAAGGTGTTGAAAGGGAAACAAGATGCAACCGAGCCCACTTCCCTCTTTCAAACTGATGATCTGCAAAACTTAAAACATCTTACACAAGTGATATTAAAACTAGTTTATGTCTATTAAAAGAAACCAAGAGAGCATTACTACAACCGAATACGTCTTGCTATTCCTATATCTCTGAAAATGAAATATAAATAAGCAAGTCAAAACTATGAATGTTTATCCTGCGTGCACTAAAAGGCCTTCCAAGCTAATAAGCTACAAACCTAATGCAAAATTGGAAGAACCAGGCAAGATATCACCGAGCAGCGGCATAGCATTCACAGAAGATTATTGCACCAGATGGACCTCCAAAGTCTTCAAATTTTATTCAAAAGATAGAAACATTACAAAGTACAAGAGCATAGCCCAGCCCTTCGGTCCTCAGACCCATCATCTGAAATACAAGAGGAAAGCACTTGCTTTTATAGACTTTACAACACAAGAGAGGGCGCACTATCAACAAGAGATGAGAGGGTGCAAGCTTTGAGTGAAGTCGAGTTCACTTGCAGTTGAGGCGAGTGAATGAGGGAGTTTGTTGGTCTGATCTTCAATGTGGAGGCACCACATCTCCATAAGGAGATGCACCCTCACCAAACTCCAACAAACCCTCTAATTAGTGGCCACATCAACTAAGACATCAATCACATGAAGGGCACACTTCCCAAATTTGATTGATTCACTAAATTCTAAATTAAATTCAAATGTGACGCTTTTAACCATAGTTTTACTCGCCCTTCACTCATGGAAGAGATCGCCACCCTTTCCACATGAGACAAATGGGATCTTATTTGACTTTTGTTTTTTGTGTCAATTTGTTGCACTTTTAGCATTTTGTTAACGTTTGATGCTTCATTAAGCAAAAACGCTCCGAGTGATAATTTAATCACCTAAAACCTAGGAAGAGTGGGTCCTAGGGTAAAGAGGACGCTCCGAGTGTGAAAACGAGCATCCCCACGCCAAAATTGGACTCCAAACCACACTTTTATTACAATTTGAAATTTTCCATTTAAACCATTAAAAAATGGCCTAATTTTGTATGAAATTTTATTTTTTTTGAAACTTCAAAAAAAAACAAGAGGAACTAGTACATGTCCATAATGACTCAAAACAATGTCTAGCATGCTTATATACATCGACATGTGAACTTTAATAACCTCCTTGGGTTTAACCACCAAGAGAAACATTCCAGCTTTGGAGGAGCAGTGAAAAACTCGAAAATTATACATCGCTTATTCAGCGTTGCATAATTGACAAGGAAAAAACACCTCGGAATGATCAGATTGACGTCTAAGTCCTAGGAAGCCAAGTCCTTTACAAAACGTTTGCCACGCTAGCATATTTATTACAAAATACCCCATGGGATATGAACATGCAATTATTAAAAAAAGGGGCCCCAAAATGGCCTTGAAAGGTCTTTTGAACCTTCGAGCACTGATAATAAACAAATGGCATGTTCATCACTTCACAGCTCATTCGAAATCCACTCAAGTGCAACTTTAATGGATAACAGAAATAACTCCTTTATGGAGTGGATCTCAGTGTGGGATGGCCCCTTGGTATGGAAGGCTCCAGTGTGGAGCTAAGGAGTGGAGCAATCTGTCGAAATACCCAGGTAATCTCTAGGGGGACTGCAACCTCCTTGTCCAAACATGGAATAAAATTCTGGGCCCATAGGGATGGACTAATTGTAGTCATCACTGCCTTTCAGTTGTAATGAGTGGTAAATTGGAAGAAGAGTCTTCCTGGGGAGTACATCTTCCTTTCGATTTTGATATCAATAAAGTGCTTGGAAGAAGTGTTTTCCTGGAATTGCAGTCTCCCTCGGTTTAAATCTGATAAAGTGCTTGGAAGAGGTGTCTTCTTGGGGAGTTAGCCTCATTTCGATTTGAGATTGATAAAGTGCCTGTAAGAGGTGTCTTCCTGGGGATTTAGTTTCCTTTCGATCTGGGATTAATAAAGTGCTTGGAAGAGGTGTCTTCTTAGGGAGTTAGCCTCCTTTTGATCTGGGATTGCTAAAGTGCTTAGAAGAAATGTCTTGCTCGTAATTGTAGCCTCCATTCAGTTTTAGAATGATAAAGTGCATAAGGAATTAATCCTCTATGGTCTAGGATGACCAAGCTGATCAACCAGATCAAATATCATCTTTGAAAAGATGATGTGGTTCCAGTTAGGAACAAGGTTCCAGTGGGAACAGTTGTTCTGATCAAAAGAACTTGACCAGAAGAGACCTTGCCGGGAAGTTGTATTTGGCACCCTTATCGAATTTTTGTCGATGTCGACTTTTTCAACATTGCATAAAATCTATGTCTTTTCTTGTTTACAATACTTTCAAGTTTCTGCACTATTGACTCTTATATTTATTATGGTATATTTTGTAAACATTACAAGACAATTCAAGTTTGAAGTTTGAAGTTTGAAGTAGAAACTACCTCTGAATTTGAAGTTCAATGTTTGCAACTTTGCATTATTGAATCATTGACTACATAAAAGCATATTATAACTCTTTGGTAATGAATATGATGCTTTGTGAATTGTTTCAACTATCAACTTTCATTTCATGGTTGATGCTCTCTGTTATAAAGTATAGTTTGGTTGCAAGTACTAGTGATGACAAAATGTTATATATTGAAAATTTGAAGCTTTAAGATTGATGTGATGGCTACTAGACCTATGGTTGACAAATTCACATCTAGAAGATTGATGATTGATGATTGATGAATGATGTTGTATGGTATTATGGTTTATTTCATGTTTTTATGCTTTCCATAACTAATTCAACGTTCTACATGCATCTGTTGATATATATGCATCAAATATATAAAAATATAAATATATTATATAAACAACGCTCCCGAAACACTTCCAAACATAAAGCTTTTGAAAATTTCACATTTTGCCCCCGCTTCCCGCTTTTGCTCTTGCTGCTCCGACCAATATCTAATGAAAAGGAGTCAACCTCTTGACTGTTTAGAATATTTACAGTAGACTTAAGTCAAAGATAAATATGCCAAAAAATTTAAAAATGAGAGGCCACTTGGGTTCCAATGCTACCACTAAGTGCGCTTTGCTCAACTTTGAGGGAATATGGCACAATAAAGGGAACGTTGGGCCTAAAGTAAAATATACGTGTTATTGACCTAGGTCAACTTTTATGAGGCAAACGATAGTAGAACGTTGAACTTTTAATACCATAAACAAATGCGCCCTTCCAAGGGAAGTTCAATCCTACCAAGAATAGGTCAATGTTAGGCTCTTTGAATTTTCTTATAGCAATAGAATTACAATTTCCAGATCTGATGATACATCCTAATGACTTCAAACATTAATTTCATCCCACTGTTATCACTGAATAATTACACTGAAAATCTCAATTTTAAATTGCAGCAGAAACAAAAGATCATAGAAGAATAGCCAAGCACAGTAGACATAGGAATTTTACCCTAGGAAACCCAAACTTGGGAGAAAACCCAGCAACTTTTCTTAAAAAGAAATTTTCCAATAATAAAATGCAACATCAACATGAAGATACCCAGTCACAGTGCGCATGCCTGTAATCATGGAGAAAGTGTGAACCATAGTCACATAGAGAGTGTGAACTTCAAGAGGAAAGATGGTGAACCTAAAAGAGATGATAAGAAGATTCAAAAGATACTCCTTTTAACCTTTGCTAGATCTTCTTAGACTTGCGCACCAGTCACTTGAACTTGGACGAGAGGGATGAGATGATCAAATGAAGAGGCTCCTCCTCTTATTTATACACATCAAGTCACCTTTATTTCACCTATGGGGCAAACTTGTTCGTTTGACCACTTCAATATTGAATTTACTTGTTGACCACTTTATTGTTGGAATTTCTTCTTTCTTAAGAAAAGTTGTTCATGAGCCTTGTTGAGGATCATATCCTCACATGGACGTCTATTAATATAGATCTCTAATGTTGAATAGACCCACTAAGAATCCCTAGACACTTCTTAGAGTCTATGTCAATTCAACATTAGACTAGACTTCTAAACAAGTCAAACCTGCTCATATATAAAATAGATCACTTTATCCTAGAGCAGGCAATGTGAGAGCATCTCGAGCCTATTCACTCTTATCCAAATCAGCATGGCTAAGAAGGCTATGCCTGGGTTGTTCACCACTAGCCAAATCAGAATGGCACGGTGAGTGAATGTATCATCCTTCCTTGGTCAAATTAGCATGACCAATATGGGAGAATGTCTACCCGATGCTACTAACTGGAGAAACATCAACAAATAACACATTCACAGAATTTTCTACCCTTCAACTCTACTTTTCATTAAAATGGCTCGATGAGAAAAATACAATCACAACAAACCTGGGAAATCCGCCTTGCTAAGAAAAACCCTTTGCCTACAAATTGCCCTAGAAACCCCTCTGCACCTACTACTAGCATGTATGACCAATTTTACAACATATCCACACGTAGTCTTCATATATTTGATTGTAGGAATCTTGGTCATATCCGTAGATTAAATACATGGACTTATTTTTCATTTTAGAAATTAATTTTTGTAAGTGGGGCAATAATAATACGAGTCTCATTTTAGCATTATGGAAAATTAATGGACTGACAACACTCAAATATATATTACATTTAATAATCAAGATCACATTTAATAACCTCTTGTTGATGTTGAAGTTAACATTGGAAATCAAAATGTTAGTTCAAGATTCCTCAAAAATTTTAGCAAAAATGGTAAAGTAGGTGGCAATTTGCGCCCTCTTTCCAAAAAAGGGTAACAATAAGGGGGACTAAATTGTCTCTCTCAAAGCTCTAAAGCTTCTACTTTGAACATCAAAATAAAACTTCAAAATTGGTATCTTAATGCCATAATTTAAGGCTCTACATCACCTTCAAGTAGACATTTGGATTTTAATTAAGCTTCCTTCATTAATTATCACTTTCTTATTGGTATTAAAGTCAAGAGGGTGGGTTCACCCTAAGTCACCTGGTTCGAGTTCGTGTTCGAATTCGACATGAATGAAATTCGGAATAAAATCGTCAAGCAAATTTTTTTGATAAAATTTGCCATTAAATTCGAATATATATATAATTTATCCAAATTTTATTTTCATTAATATAAAGTTTAATTATGTTATACCTTTTCTAAAATGTTAAAAAGATTAAATAATATAAAGTTTAATTATGTTATACCTTTTATAAAATGTTAAAAAGATTAAATATATATTTATATAATTGTATAATATTTAAATTTATTTTAATATACACCCTTAGAAAACAAGGTCCATCGAATATTTCCTGGTGGCACTTGCAGACTGTGACTCACGACCACCCATAATGGAAGGAAGACCACGAGTAATGGTCCATGGAACGAAGGCCATGAAGATCGACACCACACACTTTTTCCCTCGCGATCAACGAGTGCAGTCATTTGCGAAAGGAGGGAGACCAGGGTTTGCAGCTTACCCGCAGGCCGCGATAGCAAAAGAATGACGGTTTTCTAGTTAACCTGGCAACCGGGAAATTAGAAAACAAGGGTTTACGGTTTACCCACGGGCCACGAAAGTAGAAAACGGAATTTCAAGTGACTTTCTGCTACTTTTAATTAAAATCGACCCGATTCTCTGGCAATCTTGAGTTTGCCAATACCAAAAATTTAACTCGGCGATTCAAACAGGCGAATTTCATCGAATTAATTCGTGAAGCACAAAAAATCGACGATTTTCGATTTTCAAGGCGAAAATTCGCCGAACACGGTGACTTAGGGTTCACCAAGGTATGCCCATCAAGTGATTTCCCATATATTGCCTATCAAGTGATCCAAATTCCCACCACCAGCAATAGTCCATATTTATGATTTTTAAAACATCTAAAGGTCACATGTTATTTTTAGATCAAATTTTCCAAATATAAATATTACATATTGTCTCTGAGTGCTTTATGTGACCTCCAAACAAAACACTTGATAAATATTCTAATTAAGAAATATTTCCCTCTAACTGACCTCACTATTTCTTATGTTTTCTATCAGGTTAGAGGTAAATATTCTAACTAAGAAAAATATAGTTCAAGCATGACAATATACAATTAAAAAGAGTGTGGGGTTGGGGGATATCATCGCTTCCCGAAGCTGCAACAATAGCTTGGCTTGGAATTTGAGCCCTTACTAGCTATGAAACTATTCAAGAAGCTCTCGTCAACGCTAGTCGAGAATTCCCACTAGCATTGTTCAACTAGTCTTTGTTGATGCGAAGCAACATTTGCTACAAGATCAATTCATCAACACTAATAAAGAAGTCTTTCCTACAAGGTCGGCTTGTTAGTGTTGCTCAAGCAATGCCACCAACATTGTTGATCTTTCCTGAGCAGCATTGAGAGCCATTCTCTTAGGAGAATCGGGACACCTGGTCAAAAACCAAGATGTGGAACCAGTCCACCACTGGGGGACTTGTTACCACCTAAGTTGTACTTCGCAATTTTTTCAAGCGCGCCGACGAAGTAGAACAAGTACACTTGTTCATGATAAGAGTTCAGAAGTTCGCCAGCCTTTCTTCTGGGGGTCTGTTCGGAATTTTTTGTAACACATGTTCATACCCCCTTGGGGAAATTGTAAAAAATGTCCTAGCATTTAATTTTTTATAAAAGGTTCGGCTTCCCAGACTTAAGCATCAAGCCGACTAGCCAGGAGTGTTTTTTCCCTTGGTTATTATTGGTTGTTGAACAAACGACTAATAATTTCTGAGTTTTTCACTCACACCTCGAAAGTTGGGGTAGTCGTCTTGGTGTTTCGGCCTTAGGAGGTTATTAGAGCCTTCGTGTCATTGTTTTTCAACATGCTAGGCATTGAAATTGAGTCGTATGGGCATGTGCTAGGTCCCCCTAGAGTTTCGTTTGATTTCGAGAAAAGTATTTTTTTTCGTAAACTTAAGCTATTTTTTAATAGTTTAATTGGGAAAATTATGGATGTAATAAAAGTGTGGTTAGGGATCATATTTTGCCATGGGGGTGCTCATTTTCTAACTTAGAGCACCCGTTTAACCCAAAAACCGACTATTCCTAAGTTTTAAGTGATAAATTTATCAATTAAGTAAAAAATCTCTAAAAAATCAAATTTATTAATTAAAAAATCAAAATAATTAATAAATGGAGAATATTCCCAATTTCCTAAATCAGTGGAAAATGCTCCGATATGACTGAAATCAGTTTCTATTGGCTTCCCTGATTTAAGGCAAGACATCTCCTTGATTAAAGCGTCAGCTTCAGTGTTGATTGAGGCTACTACGAGTTTGCCAGATTAAGGGCACGTTTCTCTCCTTAGAAGGGGGCATAATTGCTCATGTGGCACCGATCTAGCATGTTTTGGAGATCCCAAAGAGGGTTTGTGCCTACCTCTTAAGAGGTGGCACATTTTTCTTGTGTAACTCCCTCTAACTCGCCCAAATCAAGGGATAAACTCACTCTCAATCTCAAATTCGCCCTCAATCTTCTTCAGTTGGCAAAGGTCCCATGTGGGTCTCTCCGGCTCTAAATAAAGCCTCTGCCTCTCTCACAAAAGAGTTTGATTTGGAGTAAGAGAGTGCACGTTGTTGTAACCTTTATGTTATTGCTATTTTTTGTGGAATAAAATAAAGCTTTGGAGGCTAGTGGTGGTGTGCTTTGTTGTGTGGATTCAGATTGTCATGCATGATTGAGGTAAAAAACAATATTTTTCCAATTTTTATGCATTACTTGTGGTTTAGATCTTTCCTATGATGGTTTCTTCGAACTGGTAGGAATAGGAGTTGAAAGTAAGATTACTTTAATTCTTATATTATCATTGTATGCTTAGAGGTAAAAGATTGCATGCTAAATAAGTGTATTTTCATGCATTATTAACCTATATGTTATTTCAAGATCTCATGGGTATTGTTTGAGTATTGGTTGAGTTGCAGGTTTCCCAGTTTTGAAATGGTGTGGATCTAGTTTGATGCTACCCCTTTCAAGGAAAATACGAAAGACATAGTCCCTCGACACCTCACTACTAAGTGTTTCAAAGCGAAACCCCCAGCAGCATAAAATACTCCTTGTTCCTTTCTCATTCTTAAAAATTATTTTTCCCTCTTGTTACCCAACTTCTTTACTTAAGATCTTTGCATTAAGAAGTATAAATCTTACACTCAGATCTAGTTTTCAAGTTTTTATCAGATCTAGTAAGCATTGTTCATCCATTTTGAATAGATCTGGCATAATAAAAGAATCAGTTTTTGTATGGTCTTTTCAGTGAAATCTATAGCTTGCATGCAATAGGTGTTTCTTTCAAGTTTTGAAGTTATATCTAGCATAGAAGTGCACATCATATTGGCTGCCCAAAAGGAAAGCCAAGATCCCAAGGAAAGCTTGCTTTCCTTGGTTCCCTTTTGCACTTTTTTAACTTGGATTTTTTTGGGTATTTTTTGTGTTGTCCAAAGACACTTCTAAAGTGTTTTTGGGCACTTTTATTAAACTTTGCTTGCTGATTTTTAGCAGGTCTATTCGAAAAGAGGAGGATACACTGCCCAAAAACCAATTTGTGGGCCATTCAGAGCTTCCAGGCAGTTCCCCCCTCAACCAAGCTTCTTTTCTTACTGTTCTGTAAGCCTTTGGATCCCAGATAACAAGGACCAAAGTGCGTTTCTTCTAAAGTTTTGTAGCCAGTTAATAAAAAGATCCAGAGTAGGCTCTTTCGAGCCCACTCCCCATCCCCCCAGGGGGGAATCTACATTATTGTGGTTTTTTTTTTTGCATTTTTCACTATTTCTTTAGTTTAGTTGTATTTTGCAGCATTGCATACTTTGCATCACAAGCTTTCCATATTTTTTCATTTCAAAGTAACAATACTACTTACCCCACGACTTCTCGATTGACCTGAAAGGGGAAAGAGATGCGTTGTAGGACTAATTAGAAAATTCGTGAAGTTTTTCTTGTATTTTCTTTTATCTAAAATTAACGCCTCCTCTCTTTCCCAATTGAGGTCCATTTGGGCCGAAAGAGATTCTTGGAGGGTTTTCTTTTTAACGAAGAACACAAAGTTAAAATCCTTAAAAATTACCCAGACTTTGTTGTGTATGCTCTGCACTAGCTACGATTCGTCCGATCAGCCGGCTGCATCAAAAGCAACATGGGTGACTAGAATAATTAGTTCTTACACTTCAACAAACTTCCCTAGGCGAAAATACAACGCCTCGAATTAAGTTGTTGCGGTGGCAAATTACCCAAAGGAAGCAGGAACAACTGGTAAGTGACCTCGAGACACAGTTAGGCTACACCCTTGCAGTGTAGTGTTGAACACCGTCTCAGAGACTCCAACCAACCTACATATTCCTTGTGGGTAGTTGTATCGGTTAAGGGTTTTGGACATACTCCCTGTACCTTCGGGTATATTGGGAGTCCCCTTCTCCCTAAGTTTAATCAACTCATCCCACATTAACTTAAAATTTGACCAAGAGCACTTGCAACATTTCTTTCTGCAATACAACAACAATTTTATTGGTGGACTCCATTATTGGCACTAGTCTCTTTTTGATATCATATGTTTCTGCATGCTTTGCTTATCATGTATTAATCTTTGTGCTGTTGTGGTTTAATCAATATTGCAAATATCTTGTGTTAAATTTATTTATCAAAACTCCTAAATAACTCATCTGTCACCATAAAACACTAAAGCCTTAACAGCCTTAGCAATCAATAGGGTCTACCCCCCTTGGCTTCGTTAGTAGTTGGCCTAAACGGAGTCAAGAACAAGGTGACAGCCTTGACTCGAGACTTTCCCCCAAGGACACATCGAGTGGCTTGAATATTTCTGCCACGTTCTCCCCCCAAGAGTGTGAAAGGCAGCAGCACGACTCAACCTTGAGTTGAGTAGACATTCTTTTGAATGGAGACATCTAGTTAGGGACCAGGATGTGGAACCAGTCTAGTACTGGGGCCTCAACCTTGAGTTGAGTAGCTATTATGTTGAATGGCAACATCTGGTCAGGGACCAATATGTGGAACCAGTCCTGCACTGGGGGACTCAACCTAGAGCTAAGTGTCCATTCCTTGAATGGAGGCACCTGGTCAATTACCAGGAAGATGAACCAATCTAGTACTGGGGGACTCAGCCAAGGGTTGAGGACCATTCTTCGAGAGAATGGGGGCACTTGGTCTATTACCAAGCATTTGACCTTGGGTCAAATTATGCAAAGTATGGCTGAGGCACCTGGTCTGTTACCAGGATATCACTATAAGCCCTAGACCGGGTATGGGCGTGTGAGGCACTTTGACCCTCGATCTGTGGGCTTTGTGATCTTCTCCAAGGCTTAGCTACCCTTAGTTAAGACACCTAGTACCTGATCTTGGTGTCACATGGAGTGTGAGATAAAAGCATTAGTAATTCTCTATATTTATGATGATGTACTTTGAGTGGGGATGAAGGACCACCTTGACCACTTATTTTGACAACAGGGCACTTGAAGACGGCTAAAGGTAAATTTCAAAAAATACATGAGGACCCTTAGACCACTAAGGAGTCAAAGTGAAATCGCAAAAAGACCTTATGTACCACTAAAGGAAAAAGTAAAAAAGATAAAAGAATAAAATAATCTTATTTTGTTCTTTTGAGTTTTGGTCCACTTATAGGTGATTCAAAGGCTATAAAAGAAGATCAATCCATTTCATTTGAAGACACACTTGCTCATGATCTTACAGATGCTCAAGGAAGATTTTCGCTAGTCTTGAAGAGAAGGATAATTTTTGTGGTTATGCCCTGGCATGGAGGATTCTAGCTAGGGCACCCACTTCTACTGCAGACAAACCCTAAACTAGGGTTTCACCCACGATGACAGCAGCATCATCTCTTTCTCTCTCTTCACACGTTAGGGCATCTCCAAATCATCATGGGCAGCTTCACTTCATCCTCAGGGAAGCTTAGGGCATCATCCTAAGGCCGGATCTCTTCTCCGAACAGCTCCTTCTGCCCTCGGTCACCTATAGCAAGCCCTAGTAGGGCTTGGGCAGCCTGCTAGAACCCTAGGGCAATTGCCACAAGTCCCGAGCAGTTAGCTAAAGGTTTTGGGCTAGGTTCGGGCAGGAAGAAACCTGTTGGGCAGTAGCAGCAGCAGCAGACTGTCAGGCAGCAGCAGTAGGGGCTCGAGCAGCTTGGGCAGGCCGTATTTGTCCTCGAGCAAGTTAAACAAAGCCCGGGCAGCTCAGTACAGGGCTCGGGCAACTTCTGGGCAGGCATCCGTACATTCGGGCAGCAATCTGGGAAGGAAGAATAATCTCCGGCAGCAGGGAAGAATTAGGGCAGAAAGCCCTAATCTGGTTTTTCTGTAAAATTCATCTTGTGTGGATTTTTATCTATGGTACAAACCCATTAGGGTTTGAGAAATATTGATAAACTCGATCATCTCATTTAAGAGATGAATTACTAATGCTTTTGGGGTTTTTGTCCTTTAAAGGTTTCCCCGTGAAAAACTACTGTGTTCAGTGTGTGTGATGTGTTGATGTTCCTACTGCACTTGTCTTTTATTATCTTGCAGTCTGTAAAAAAATTTAAAGAATTCATGCTAATGCTAAAATTCAACAAAAATGAGCTACTTTTGCAACTCACATGACCAAGTTCTTGAGTATCACAGACAATGGAGTTCTTCAACAAGCGAAGTTGCTCCAATAGCTCTAGGTGGTGATAAATCATATCAATCACTTTAGAGCTACCTCAAAAGCTTGAAAGTTCATGAGGATACCCACAACCCATGCCACTAATGGAAAAATGCAATAGCAGGCTTAAATCCATTAAAAAAGGTAAATATTGCTGGTGTAACTCAAAATATTCATTAAATAAATGAAGGTGGGTAACTTCTATTATATAATATTATAAATAAAATTTTATTTAAATTTTGAGGCATTGGACCCACCTATTAATAGATATATTTGTGACGGGTTATTGAGTCATCCTATTTTTATTGTTTGTTTTCTTATATTGAAAGGGGTCTCAAGCGACCATAATTTTTTATTTTCATATTCAATTAAAATTTGGAATTGAATCAAATCCCCTCAATTTTTAATATTTCTGAAAAAAATGAAGAAACCCAATTAGGTTGTGTGAATCTAACAAAAAATACCTTTAAAGTTTAGCAAAAATAAAAGGAATTAATCAACAGTGGCTTGTTAGGTCAATTGTTGGTAACTAATATAGCCCACACCAATGTTCAATTTCTACCAAGTGACATGCGCATGCTTGTGTTCATGCTTGAGAAAGCAACCCGATGCATGCAAAGGTAATTAGGACCAATGTTATTGGAACCGGGACGAGGCCGAAACCGAACAAAAACTGGTCAATCAAATTATACATAAAATATTACAATTCTGAAAATATATATATGTGTGTGTGTGTGTGTGTGTGTGTGTGTGTGGGTGTGTGCATCCGTGAGAATTCAAACCACTATACAGAAATATGCAAAGTTTCTCATGTATGGAGCAAGTGAGAATGCATACAACCAAAATAGCACTGAGTGCAATCCATATCTAAACCAATGTGCATCAATAAATAGGCTATAAATGGCCTCTATAGTTAAAATATAAGCATATAACTATATAGTCTAAACTCTAAACTCTACAATCCAATCATATAACATAATCATTTGAATCCTCATGCTCAAAGTCAAAGCCGTCATCTATGTCCTAAACAAAAGTAGACTGAAATTAGGGATCCCGAGCCTGGCTTGATTTCCCTGGGGCAAGAGGCACTTGTCCAACACCAATGTTCGCATCCTCTAGTTATGGAAGTGGTCCCAAGTCAATCCAAGACAGAGAAGTTTAACAATCAGCACCACCAACAGCAAGGTACATAGAGGGGTTGATGCGTAAATGCCAAAATCCCATACCCTCATATATGATAGAATTCAGTGGAAACATTGCAATCCTGAAATCTTGAAGTCAGTTGAATTCCAAATGGGATAAAAAAATTCTACTTTTTGCATATGAAGTCTGATGAGGTTGGAACCACTGTCAAACATCCTGAAACAATTAATGGTAACATTAAAATTGAAGTAAAAGGATAGAAAATGAAAGACAAGAGAATGTCACTTTTAATTTAAGAATTTAATATTACTATTTAATACTCTTTTTAAAATCCATGTTCTAACCCATGGCATACTACCTTTGTCCAAAACCGGACTGTTTAGTACAAAACTGGTTAGTCCAGTCATTTAAGGCCGATTATGTACATAACCGGTCGGTTCTGTACAAAACCGGCATGTGCAGGTACAAAACTGGTTGGTTTAGTGCAGGACCAATTGGTTCAGTGCAAAATCAGTCGGTTCCAGTTTAAGACGCTGTTTTGGACAGAAAACCCGTCTAAACCGGTTGGATCCGCCAGTTTTGCTCCAACTGGTCCGGTTGTGATAACAATGATTAGGACCAAGTGCAAGTCTTAGGAAACCTTAGAGTAATAGGTTACCACCATTCACGGCTTCTAAAAAGCAGTTGAAATGGTGGTGCCAACATTTCCCCCATAACGCTAAATATGTGAGTGTTAGCCTCATCATGATAAGAGGAAGCTAGAAAGAAAAAACATAATAATCCTCTTAATTTTTCAAAAGTTTTATAAAATTAAGGGGAAATTCTCATTGAATTTTGTAAAGTTAAGGATTGATCTCCCTTATAATTTAAATTAAGGACAAGATTCTTCGTTGACCAATATTTTAAGTTTTGAAAAATGATTGGGATGTTAAAGGAATCGAGTTGGTTCTCAACCCTGCCTCAATTTTTTTAGGTTTAAAAGAAATTTCCTTATAAACCCTAAATCCTTTTTAAATTAAGTCAGTTAGAGTTGGGCAGCTACTCGACTCCTCCCTAGGAAGAAGGGAGTTGAATGGTGCCCTTGCAAATATTTAAATAAATAAGAGGGATTCATGCAACTACTTTGAGAAATTCTAAACTATAATTTAAATTTTGTGAAACCTTTACTACCCCCTCTCATACAAAATTTTATTGTTTGAATGGTGGAGTTTCAAGGCCAGTCTAAATTTAAGGTATTCATAAAAAAAATTTAAAAATCTCAATTTTTTTTCTCAAATTTGAAAGAATAGCAAAATATCTTAAAAATAGTCGGTTGGCATGAGAAAAACTAGCCTTTCCTAAAAATGGAATATATTAGTCTGGAAATTGATGATTTTCCATCTTTACAAAGGGAAACTAAACAAAATCCAAAACAATATGATTACAAATATGTCATATATTTCATAGCTCGTATGTTGGTGGGCATGAAAATGACGAGCTTCCTCCCAGTGAGGAGTTTTGCGGCAACATTAATGATGGACAGATAACGTTAATGTTGAACTCTAGGCTTATGAAAAGTTATGGGTGAAAAAATAATGATTGAAAAATAAACATGTAAATAACAGATCTAAAAAATAAGGGGGCCACTCTACAACCAATATTTAAAATAGGGACCAAATATCAACTAAAAATAATGTGGTGATACTGACCACTTTTTATTAGAAGGGTTAATTCTTAACCATTAAAAAATCTGGTGTTAATGTATCACCACTTTTTAATAAAAGAGATAAATAACAGCCATAAAAAGTGGCCATATTCTGTCTTTTAATAAAAAATCTAAATACTGCTAAAACATTGGTGATGCTGTATAAAAGCATTCCCTTTTTGAGATTGAATTTTAGGCTTTTTTTAATAACATTGATGGGGTTGAGTACAGAGTTCTCACTTTTACATAATATTTTTCATCAAGTCCAAAATAGTGTTGGGGCTTTTAATGTGAACTTGAATTCCACATTTATTGCATTAAAATCTAAATGATGACATTATTATCTTCAAAGGTACCAATCCCGTTATTTCTCAATTGAAAACTATCTTTTTTCAACCATCAAAGGTTCTGATGCGGCCCTCGAAATAATTCACATATTGTATCTGTATAAAAGCCTTCCCAAAAAAATCAGACTGCAAGATCAAATTTTAAGGCCTCTTAAGGTGAAGCAACTCTAAAAGGGATGCCTTATAATATACCCACTAATTCATAAATAATAGTGTGTATTAATTGGCAATGGTCACATCCATGCCCAATATATGTATATATATCATATCATAATGTATTCATACAGCAACATCCTTGTATCACAGAAAATCTCATCCCCCAACTTCATCCCTGAAATATCCAGAATCCAGATGGAAAGCAGCTCGAACACCAGCTACAATAACAACAGGTAACCCAGCAAGACTTGAGACAGACCATTTGAATAGGTTGAGCTAACCAACCAGGCTACACACGCACACCAAGAAATCCATTGCAACCAAGGCCATGTGTGAACTTTTATCACATTAGAGGTTTGGTGGTATGCATGCTTTGTCCTCTCACTTCAGTTACCTAATATAAAAACACATCATTGAGTTTCCCCAAAACTTGCCTAGATTGTGTTCCTTTTCTTAACAAGCTTTGGGCGATTAGAAGAAGGGCTTAACTAAATTTTAAGATTTATTCCTTACAAGCGCGAAAGGATGTCTATTTTGGATTTATCATTTCTATAAGCTCTTCCATCTAAATTCAGTTTTCTCCAAAACCACTAGCACATTATTAAATTATAGCATATCGTGAGTTCTCTAAAAGCCTTGAATTTATATATCTGGAAATCGAATTGATGTGACAATTTAATTTTCTTATTTTACAATAAACCTTTTACTTTCCTAGTCGACCAATTTTGGTCATTCGTGGACATTAATATAATTTTATTTCATTTGATTTCTATTGAAAGAATGCATATATGGTTTTGATACATTGTGCCTATTGAAAGAATGCAAATTGGATGCCAGAAATCTAGATGCACCTTGAGAACTTATACTCTCATATATAAACAACCTTCTAACCATGCAACATTGCTTTGGATTCATTAGAGAATTATGACTCTAAACAAAATTGCATGATAATGCAAAACAAAATCAAATTATACTTCGGAAGGGATAATAGAATAAAGATATAATGTCCCATCTTATATCACCTGCGTACACCCTTGACAATAGCAGCGAGTAAATCCAAAGAACATGAGTGCAATGCAGGAAGTTCAATGCATAGAAATGTGTGTTTCTGGCCAATGATACCGAGAGGCTGTTGATATGGTGAACCATTTACGTTGAGAATTCTTGAAATCAGAGCCAGCAATGGCCCAAGAGGAATGGTCACCTTCATGGACAAAATGAAACAAACAAATCAACTGTCAATGCTAATCACATAGTCAAGGAAAAATCTGCAAATCTATTCTCCAACTTAGACTACCAGTTTCAACAAAAGAATCCATTAAAATTGACAGAAAGACGACAGCTAATCTCTAGACATTTTCAATACAGTAAGCTTCAGAAAATCACAGCATCCCATGACCTAGAAAACATTTCATAAAAATCCAAAATTCGCACTCTCAAAATAGAAAGTCACTCAACCTTACCAGCCACTATTGTGGCTGGCAGTTGAACCACCCTCCATTTGGATATTCCATGGAAGATAGGAGCATCCCACAAGGTTTTCTTGGAAAACGATATCTTCCTCTCTGTGTGTNCACCCTTCCCAGCCACTATTGTGGCTGGCAGTTGAACCACCCTCCATTTGGATATTCCATGGAAGATAGGAGCATCCCACAAGGTTTTCTTGGAAAACGATATCTTCCTCTCTGTGTGTGTGCGTAATTCTCAAAAAACAGAGGTAAAAGGTCAGCCACGTGTTCATCCTACCTGCGCCGGATAAGGATTTGTAAGCATCACACAACAGCAGTGCATCAGTGAAGATACTCTGGATGCAAGCAGTTGGAAGAACTTGTTTCTTGTTTTCTCTACAGCTTCTTTTGCCACATGTTCACCTCCCAATGGAGGAGGCAGATCCTTTCCAGGTGGAAGCAAAGGAACAACTGCTTCACTTGCTTTATTAACTACAAAATTTGAAGCAAAACAAATCATAACTTTTCACTTGAACTGAAAACAATGCACTGAGACTGTAAAGCATCTCAGCAAACTAGTATAGATTTGCATCTATCCTAACAATGGCAAACACTTAATTGATGTGCTCCAGTTCCATACCATCCTCAAAGCCTTGGAAGGCATCATTTAAATGTTCATTTATTGCAAGCAACACCTTTTGCATCATTAAATACCAGCTATCCCCATCACTCCGAGCCCTGGGAAGAAAGGCCAAGCATCGAGCAAATTTCTTTGTAGGTCGGGCCAAAACATTAAACAATCAGCACAATGTTAAAGATTGCATCAATCTTATCAACTGGCAGTAAAGAATGTAAAATTAAATTGTTAACAAGCTATCCCCAGAAGTTATCACAATGCTACCTATATTAACACACATCCATGCATCAGAAATCTAAAATATAGAAAAAAACAGCCTAATACATACAGTAATTGAATTTAAAAACAATAACATAGCATCACAATAGCTTCTGCATTTGTAAGTTGTAACCACATAAATTTCCAACATAACAGATATAACATTTTAATTGATTGAAATAGAGGGAATCTTATACATATTACATATTATATTATATTATATTATACTATATTTTTATGTTGTAGAAGACAAGATCCAGCTGGTTTACATGCAGTGTGTGATGAGTATTTATGGTTTACAGCAGCTACTTTTAATTAAGGCACTGCTTACCATTGTTGACTTTGTGGTTGACACATTAGATCACTTAGGAACACCACCCTGAAGTTAGCAAGCACTAATTTGAAAGCATGAGGAAACAAGCAAGGTGACAGAGACTTATTTCCTATAGTTATCTGGACTCCGCTTACCTTTCGCAGCATGGAAATTTACAAGTGATACCATTTTGGCAGCATTGCCTGGGAGCTAGACAAGCATTCCCGATTTGTAGTACAGCTACACATACTGAGGTGACCAGTTTATAATTTTTTTATATCTTGCTTGGCAACTCTATTTGATAGGACCTAGCTAAACAGGGACGAAACACAGATTACATTAAGGAAATTTTGCTTCTATTTTTAATTACAATGCCTTTTATTTATTCAGTTTTCTATTCCATTTTTCTGTTTAATCTTCCTTGATTGATATTTCTTCTAAAATACACCAGGCATATGCACCTATTCATTTTTTGGCCATTCTGGGGCAGCCACATGCATTTCCTGATCAGTTTTGGAAATATCTTCCATACTTCAAAAAGGATGGTGCAACCAATGCTGAGACACATGTATAAATTTATTTTTCATAAAAAATTGGATATTGTGCATGAAGATGTTAACATGAAATTATTTGTCCAGACTTTAGCAGGTGAAGCTCGAAAATGGTTTGGAGATTTGCCCACTGCACATGTCTGTACCAAGGTTTCAAAACTCGGAACCAGGAGTTGAACCGGTCGAGGGTCAACTCGGACCAGAACCGGATCCGGTAATGAACCGGAGCAGTTTGATTTCAATGAACCGGGCTATTAGATAATACAAAAAAATACAATTTGAATGACAAAAATTAAATTTAACATTCCAAAATATGATTTCAGGTCATTAGATGATTAGAGACATAATGTGCAAAGTCTACTCATATATATATATGGTATACTTGCCAAAGCATGTGAGCTAGGCATGTCATGAAGTCTGCCTACTAACCTAACATGCTTTTTTCATAGTCAAGGGAAATATATAAGAACTGGAGGTAGGAATCAGCATAGAGGATACATCTATCACTAATAAATTATAATTGAATGCATCCCAACAGATTGTTACATTTTCTTTCTCACGGAGTTTGGATACTCAAATTATTCATTGAACTGGCTCTCTTGAATTATGATGGTTAACGATAATGCTTTAAATATAGGATAAAAATAAGCAATCTTCGAGAACAGTTCCAGCATTTAATAACATCAACTAGCGTATCAGCTGCCAGCATATCATGAAGAAAAAAAAAATTGATCTTTGAAAGCCTGGGTAATCACAGCAGCTACAGCATTGCCACAACTGTATTGGAGCCAAACATTGAGTGCCTAGGCTGCCATCAAGTTCATCAACAGCCATCAACAGAAAATAGCCATTAAGAAAGAAAAAGAACCAGCAAGCAGCTCATCCAATATTAAAAATTCAATTTTTAAGTGTTTTTTTCTTTATTCCGCGGAGGTGTCCGTTTTTTCCCAGCTGGCCAACCAGCTAGTTACAGGCCCAGCCAGCTAAGACCGATTTGGTAATGAACTGACCGGTTCAGGACTCGGGCCAGCCGGTTCATTACCGAACCAATCTCCAGTCCCATTTTAGGGCCGGTCCAAACCGCTGAGGGCATTCTCCAGTCAGACCAGCCATTTCCGGTTCCGGTCTGGGTGGGTTTAAAAACACAGGTTATTAAAGATAATTTAAATTGAATTGGGATTACAAGGATTCTTCATCTTATTTTGATGAGTTCATTGACCTCAAGAAGAATGAGGATGAGACTGTCAAAGACTTCAATATGAGATTCTTCCATACATGTGCAATGATTTATCCACAACACAGACCAAAAGAGGTTTGTGTTTCAGTTTTAGATTTGTATTTCCAGGCTTTTGATTCTCAATTTGGTTTTATATTAAAGAAGTAATCAAAACAAGGTCTGAAGAAGATTTAGAACATGCTTATGCTTTTGCCAGAAGCTTAAAAAACTTTCTTAGTGATAAATATTACCAAGTTGATATTTTTTGTAAACATGGTTCTATAGATGCAGGGGATTCGTAGTGCAAAGAAGAAGGAACATGTGAAGGAGTTTCTAATGATGAAGACGGCCATTCTAAGAAAGAGCACGATTAGGGAGCAACCTTGTCTTTTGATCCTGCAAAAGAAATGGTATGTGATGATGTTTCTAGTATGCCTTCTTCCACTTCTTTGCTTTTGTTGAGCATAATAAGCAGTCAAAAGGCATAGTTAACGGTGTTATTCAAGACCCTGAACCCCCAAAAGATATGCTTCTTTCTTCAAGTAGTGTCACTGATTTGGAACCAGAAGACTGTCATGGAATCTATAAGCCTAGTGAAGATGTTCCTTATCTTTCGGATTCCATTGAAAGAGTAGCTCGGGCAAAAGAAGAGGAGATGCACCCAATTAAATTTGAGGACTTGAATGTGTTGAATTTTTTATCTATTTCCAGATCTTGACAATTATTTCCTAATGATTTCAAGTATTCATTTCATCCCACAGTTTTCATTGAATAATTGCACACTGAGAATTTCAACTTAAATTGCAGCGGAACAAAAGATCATAGAAAGTTAGAAACACAACCATGCACCATAGACACAAGAATTTTAGCCTGGGAAACCCAAACTTGGGAGAAAACCTAGCCTTTTCTTAGAAGTAATCAGTCCAATTCAAGTACATTACCAATCATGAAGAGAAACCCTAGCACATAAGAGGTTTGCCCTTCTTCACAAGAAACCCTAACAAGATGGCTAACCTTCACACAGATGATCCTTGAAAACTTTGCTATACCCAGCTAATTCCGCACAAGAGAAGAGGAGATCAACTTGGACGAGTTGGATGATCAAATGACGTGCTGAGCACTTTATTTATATTCTTCAGTTCACTTTATGTTTCCTCTATGGGGCCGACTTGTTCTTTTTGTTGGGGTCAACTTGTATTTTATATCTTCATCTCTTGTTTTATCTTCAGGGCCGACGTGTCTTCTTGTCTTCAATCTTTCTTGGGACTTCTTCAATGGTATGACTTGTCTTCTTGGTTATTTCTTCATTATAGAAAAGTTGTCCTTGTTGATGATCATCTCGTCACATGCACGTCTATTCACACATACAGCTCTAATGTTGATTTGACCCACACTAAGAAGTCTCAGACACTTCTTAGAGCCTATGTCAAATTCAACACTAGACAAGACTTATATTATTCCACAAGGGCATAAAATCCCCTATCAAAAAAATAATTCAACTCACTCTAATATAGAATAGATCACTCCATCATGGAGCAGGCAATGTGATAGCACCTTGGGTCCCATCTCCACACCAAAGAAGCACTGCCCTAGCCTATGCCATTCACCACTAGCCAAATTACATGGCCATCTCTCATGAGTGAATGTATCATTCACTACTAGCCAAATTACATGGCCATTTCCCGTAACTGAATGTCTTCCCAATGCTACAACCTAGAGAAACATCAACAGGATGGGAAAGAGGTTTATCACTTTCTCTGTCATGTTGCCAATTCAAGCAGAACCCTATGAAGAGCTTCATGAAGATTCAGAATGCAGTGATTTTGTGCCTATTGATCATGAAGAAGAAGAGCTAAGTCTCCAGCTTGATTTGTTGACTCTCTTGGTAGTAATTGTTGGAAAGGAGGTGCAACAGATTGATCACGAGAATTTTGATCAGCATGAGATTTATTTTCCCTTTTATATCAATGAGTTGGTTCAAGATGAACATCCTATTGAGATATTATTACAACAAGAAGAACAACTTTTGCTTCAACTAGAAGATAATCTTCTTCACAATTTGGAAGTGATCACGCACTCTAATTTGGTAAGTGATCCTTAGTTTGATCATTGCTTAGATATAAATTTTTGTCATGATCCAATTGAGATGAGGATGGTGGAACTTATTTAGAAGGCGTTGCACAAAAGCTACGCTGTTGGGAGCGGGGAGCAAAGAGCGAGGGGGGAGCGGGAGTGGGAGCGGGAGCAGGAGTGAGGAGCGAGGAGCGAGATCGAAGCGAAAAGCGAAATTTTCAAAAGCTCTCGTTTTGGGAGTGTTTCAAGAGCGTTTTTTGTATACTATATATTTTAATATATTTTGATGTATTTATATCTAAACAACATGTAGGATGTTGAATTAGCTATAGAATGCATGGCTAAACCATATAACATCCATCATCTAGGAGTAATAACTTATAACATTATCATCAAATGATCAACCATATAAACTTTTGTAGGAGCTTCACAAAGAAGGGAGGTACCATAACATTGTCATGAAATGATCAACCAAGTATAGGATCTTTTAATATAGGAAAGGAAGGGAGCGCCTCGAGAGCGCCTTGGGAGTGTTCTCCCAAACCTAGTAGCGTTTTGGGAGTGAGCTTCTGAAGGAAGCGAGCTTCATCTCCCTGAGCGAGCGGGTGGGGGGCGCTCCCACACAGCATAGCACAAAAGTTTTAGCTTTCTACTATCATCTTGTTCACTAGCAAGCAGTGGTGATCTGAGTTGCAACGAACAAACCTACTTGACTGTTTGATAATTGAGCATGTGAAAACTTATTTCCAGCTCTATAGACTTCATGTTTGGCTTCACTAGAGATATGAGTATGTTCATATTTCCCATAGGAACAATTGCTTGTCTGCATGGTTGTATTGGACATTCGAATTTGTCAATCAATCATAGCAGGCTTGATATATTTCCATAAACAAAATTAAATAGAAAAAAGGAAGAAAAAGTAAAACTCACTAGGATAGCTCAATATGATCAATTGTTCAAATTTTTAGCTGCTAGATAGATTGAGCTTTCTCTTTCCCTTAGGTCGATAAGTTCAATTTTGTGCTCTTTTTTAACTTTTAGGATTCTTTCCTAGTGTTTCATTCATATCTTGTCTAGTCAGTTTTGGAAGGTGGTTTCAAGTCATTAGAGTTTGTTTTGGGAAGGTGAATTTTCAAGGTTATTGAGTCATGTCTTTGTTTTATGTCGAGTCAAATTACAGTGTCCTCCTCACTCTATCGGGTCGCAAAACAAATTGAGTCTGTTACCCCTCATATTGCATGAGGTTCCACCTATGATCATCATGATACAATTATACAAGACAGGCACTTCTTGGATGACACTAATGGATCATTTGATATAGGGGCTTTATTATGGATACACACTTTCCCTCACATTTCTCTTATGATGAGTTCGACCCCGACCAACCGGGGATGCACAAAGTCTAGAGGAGAGTGGCTTACTACATAGTTATTTGTTTATGCCCCTAGACCTTGACACGATCTCCATTTTGATTGACTACTAATGTATTATGATTATTGGAGCACCATGGGTACAATGATTTATTAGTGTGTCGTGATGACATATTGATATTATCTTGTCACTAAGATAGAGAACTTTTTAGGGTCCCCTTTTCTTATGTTGTGAACACTACAAGGCTAGGATTTGGGACATCGCTAATATGTTGAAGTGGTATAGGTTGTCTAGGTGATAATTTCCCTACCATTTGGGAAGATATTTTGTATAGGGATTGCACAATTTTATGATTGATATCACTAACTTGAAGACTACTTGGCACATGTACCCCTCTTCACATGGTTCTAGGAATTATTGTGGTTTATTTGATGTGGCACAATGTAGATTTGAGCATCATATGTGAGTTCTCTAAGTTATTTGAGGTTTGTCGACAATTAGATCACTTTTTTATGTATTTATTGCTTTCACTAGTGGAGCCCTCCCCTTGTACACACATGTGGAGGCAACCCGAGCCCTTCTAAGTTCTAACAGTTAGTTTGACCCTATTTTTGACTATATGAAGGATTATTGCTTGGTCTTGTTCATTAGGTATATTATGATGTGGACTATGGTTTCTAGTGGGGCATTCACCTTATTGGCACATATGTTGTGGCATTCACCTATTTTCTTCATTATTTTATTGGTTGGTGATGGGCCCACCCCCTCATTTAGGGAGTTTGTTGGAGTTAGTTGGATGTTTAGCCACCTTTGCATGTGGATCAATGACAGATTGTTAATGGTTGACACATTCTCCCTTGGATCTAGCCTTTTGTAAACTATTGGAAGGATTGTTACACCTTGGATCATGGGCAGGAGATAGTTATGGGTGTGTCCTACTTAGTGGAGCCTATTTTTTGGATTGTTTCTATGCCTTGGAGCCTAAACCTTAGAGGTTGTTATAGAGCCATCCTTGCCTTGGTAGCTATCTTTGACACATGACCAAAGACTTATGAGCCTCCAGTCCTTTTCCTAGTCGGATATCTATTCGTTAGAGAACTTATTGCACATTTTTCTATGCCTTTGCGGGTGCATCCACATGGTTGAGAAGCCACACATGCCATAGAGGATAATTACTTGGTCTACTCACATTCCAAAGTCCAGTGAGGTTGGAAACCCTCTCAAACATCTTGAGACAATTAATGATAATATAAAAAATAAAAGGGTAGAAAGCGAAATACAACGAAATAAGAACTTTTACTTTAAGAATTTTGTATTACCTTTCTAGGTTAGCTTGTGTCACTGTCAAGCAAGTTCTTTTTTACCCCAAATAGTGCTACGAATTATAGGAAACATACAAAGCACATTAACTCAGCAATGAAACAGATTTAGAGTCACAAGGTTTAGGTTTTTAGGGCAATTCTTTAAATAAATGAATTAAAGTGTCATATGTGTGGCCTATCTAGTCACACATTGACTCGGTCAAGTCAATACGTGTTGAATTTTTGTACCTAGGGAAGTGCTCCCCTAGTGACTCTGTGCCTAAGTCGCTAAAAGGGGACAACTGACATGACCCTTGTATTAATTACTTGAGATGAGGAATTAATTTACTTTAGAGAATAAAGTGACTTTTAAAATAAATTTAAGTGGGAGTTGAGAGAAAAAATATTTAATGGAGAGAAAACTGATTTTCCTCATCCATTAATGAGAAATCATTAGATTAAAAGTGGGCCCTTGATCTAGTGTCCTTTCAGCTACCCCAGAAAGAGGAAGTGAAAAGACAAGAGAAAATAATAAAAAGGCACTTAATACCTCATTTTACTCACTCGGCCAAGAGAGTTGGACAAGAGGTCGACTTCTTGAGAGGAGGAGCAACAGAGAGAGGGAGAGAGAGAGAGAGAGAGAGAGAGACTGTGGCACACATTCCCAGGCAGATGAACAGCAATAACAACACAAAAATCGAGGTGAAGGTACAGCAACACTAATTCCAAGGTTGTTGGCACGATTTTTGAGGAGCAGAAGTGCAATATTTCATAGTCCGTACAATTTTGTACAAGCACAATTTTTGAAGCTGAGATAGCACAAATTTCGAGGCAGAATTATTGTTGTCACTGTGAGCACAAATACCGAGGAGGATATCTGAACCTGGCACAAAATTCGAGGAAGAAAACAGACTGTGAGAAGCAGTCCGGATTAAGCTATCTACCCGACCATTTGCACTGGGGCCCACCGGATTCCGTCGAATGATAGCTTACTCCGTTACGGTCACGAATTTGTAGATCAAGACAGGTTTCTCTATGTTTTCTTTGATTTTTTTCAGTGCACTTTTAATCTCATCAACAACCTCTGGCAAAGTTTCTGCTGGGATTTGATCTCTTCTCACTCATAATGCTTAGACTGTCACCCTATAGCAAAGATCCGTGGCATCCCTGCCATACCACTTACACATTTTATTCTTAGGAAAACATGAGCAGTTCTTAGTAAATACTCGTAACAATTAGATCAATCTGCTGACGAAAATAATGTGGCTTACCATGACAAAACAATCATGGAAGTGAAGCCTGAGTAAGGACGCCCCCATTCGAGCTTCCTTCATCACGATTTTACTATTTGTTCATCCATAGGATATGTGTTAGCATAAAAATTCGGAATCAGATTTAATTGTAATAAGCATTACCCGGAAGGGGATAACGAGAAGATAATGAGAATGATACTAAGAATGCCTGCAGCGAACAAAGTAGCAACAGAGCGGGAGTGAGGCAGGGAGAAATAGTTATGGCCATGATTCTTACAAATGGATGAAGTTTGAACTGTACTTAATCCTAATAGAAAAAGGAAGAATTAAAGCTTGTAGACCTGAGTTGTGTGGACGTTTATTTATATCAATCGCATGTGTTCATGGACAGTGTAACTGTTGAGTGATGAATTGAATAATGATCCATTTGAACAATGAAAGAAGACGATGGCTCAGCTACTCCAGTCTCCAGTCCATCAATGCCTACCCAACATTGATAATTATTACTACCGAATTGCATATCTTCAATTATTACTACCGAATTGCTCAGTCAACACGGCCGGCAGATTTTCCTGTGCATTACTCATGTTTCATGTTTACTATTAAATAAATAGATGGCAAAAGGCTTCCGCTACTATGGCAAAAAGAATCTGGATGAATCAGACTATACAAGAATTATGAAAAAATCAAAGAAAACAGAGTTTGTTGCAAATTCATGTTTTTAACGGATTGAGCTATCACTTGACGTCATTTCGTGGGTCCCGGTGCAAATTGTCGGGTAGATAGCTTACTCCAAAGCAGTCCATACAGTGCTCAAAAAGCACAAATTTCAAGACAGTTAGTGCAGAGAAAACAAGGCTATTTTCAGCACAGTTTTCTGGGCAGCGTCTATTGGTTTTCTTCGGTTGAGATAAGTTGTCCTATTAGCTGAGTTTTTCACTGCTGTAATTTATTTTGAAGAAGATATGAAAGATCTCTCTCTCAAACATGTTTTCCCATTGTGGGTTTTTTCCTAGCCAAATTGGCAAAAATTGTTGAGCTTGAGATTTTTATATGTGGTTGTCATTTTAATTCAACTCTCAATATTTTTGGTAGAATTCTCTTGTACTTCTAAGTTCAGACATGTTTATGAGTTAATTTCATTTCCAGATGAATGTGGAATGAGATAGTGTATTAAACATAGATAATCTAAGTTTAATTTGAAGCCTATTTGAGAAGTAAAAATCTACAGTACGGACTCAATCAAGTTGACCAGTTTGGTACTGAACCGGCTGAGTCAAACATTGACTCGATCGGTTTAGTACCAAACCAGTTTAATGGCCAACTCAATACGTCCATCGGTGAACTTGGTCAACTTAGTCGAGTTCGACTTTGAGTTCGTCGATTTTTAAAACACTAATTATGACAAGGTGCAAGCATATGACCATCATTATGAAGATGAAGCCAATTATCTGGAGTAACAAACAAAGTTAGGAAAAAAAATCAACAAAATTGTGGACAATTTGAAAAGTTATTTGAAGATTTTTAAAGAAGATGGCTAGAATTAATAAAAATGGGAGATATTTGCTTCGAATGCAATAAGAGATGGATTGAAAAACATATTTGTGAGTTAAAATCCAACAAGGAAAAGACATCAATGATAATTAATGAGCATATAAAAGGGATTAACCAACCAAGTGGAGGATAATATGAGTTATCAATAGAACCTGAACCTTACAAAAATCTGTCATAAAACTCAAACTCATCGACCACAAATCATGAAAGAGGTCAAGGTAGAAAAAGTGAACCCACTATATTTAAGATCGAAATAACAACAATACAAATGAAGCACTGCCAAAAATATCATTAGCTTCAATCTTATCACCCCAACAGAATAGAATGAAAAAAATGTGCATCAAAACAAAACTATTCCAAAAGACAACATACAAAAACCAAATTCAAAATACCTCCTACCATGTCTCAAAGAGGTTGACAAGATCCAGGTTCCAATAAAAAGGGACAGCAAGCCTACAGTTCCACTTGCAAAAATTACCAGCAAATTGCAACCTAAAAGCTTGAAGTTTAACGGAATTGTAAAAAATCAAGTGTAACAATACTTGTTGATTTTGGTAGTACTCATAATTGTATAGACACCAATGTCGCTAAAGGACTAAAGCCTTTTGTGTACCCCACCAAGGACCTCACTGTTATGGTTGTTAATGGACAAAAAGTCAAAAAAGCAGCTATATATCATAAAGTCATAGTTGAAATCCAAGAATTAGAGCTACAAACAGGATTCTATGCTCTACCACTCAATGAAAGTGATATGGTACTAGGTTCGGAGCGGTTGATGCAGCTGGGCACATATTCCACCAACCTTGAAGAACAGTTCATGGAGCTTAACTGGCAAAGTCAACATTGTAATTATATGGTGTTGAAGGGTCCACTCTCAAGATAGGTGAAATACAACTAACGAAAAAAACACATGAAGCACATACATACATACAACAACAGAAGCAAGCCAAGTATGTACCCAAGAAGCATCAAGGTTTTATGATACACAACTGGGTCAAACGACTTCAGGATATGATAAATGTATTAGAAAGGAACCTCGCCAACACTCAAATGAAGGACCAAGTCAAACCCCTAAACTAGACAAAGACAAGGATGATGCTACCAAAGAAACATGCTCAAGTAGGCAAAATCCACTTTATTATGCTTTGAGGAAAAAGCATTCCTTAAGAGAGTGGTGATGTAACAAACATAAATATAAATATTAGAATAATAATAACAGTAAATAATTATATTAATTATGCTAAATGAAAAGTCAATTCGTATAAGTACACCATCACGAGGATCATTGTAATCTTCCCATCTTATCAATCATTTATTTTTAACACATATTCTCCTATAGCTTGCAGAATTCTTCTATCAATCCTAGAAACAGGAACTATTTCCTACAACAAGTAGGTTAAATTTGTTATGGTTAAGTACATTTAGTTAAATAGTGATCAAGTTATTGCCTTGTATAGTAGAACATTGACTTTATATTCATCTCAAGTTCCAAAACAAAACATAGCGTAACCTTAAATGTCTTAGAGCATTCCAAATAGGATCAATCCAATAACTTCCAAGGGAAGATAGGTTTATAGCAATATACGTCAAAAGAGTGGTTAAAGATTTACAAATACAATTCTACAAAGTCAAAACATATACCATGTAAAACAAAAGAATCGTGTCAGCAATTTGAAAATGCATGAGGCCAAATTTTGGAAACATGAACCTGCCTCAAATGTGATTATTTAATTAAAAAACATCATCTGAAATGTCCCTAAACAACATTGAAGATCTTCCTAAAATGGGAACAAAATGTTTACAGTTTGTGATAATACTTCTAATCCAATTTGGAAGACTTGTTTCAAAATGTTCCAATTCCTAAAGTTACATATTAATAGGCTCCAAGCCTAGCGAGGTTGTTCATGATTAGAGCGTTCTCCCCCCTACCGCTTCGCTCCTGAAGCGCACTCCCAGAAGCGTGATTCCTTATTGCTCCCTTCTAGGAGCGATTTTAAGAAGCATGCTTCTTGAGGAAAAAAAATGCTCCCTCAGTGCTCCCTCATCACTCCTTGGTCACTCCCAAGAGCAAAAAAAATGCTCCCTAATCGCTCCCTTTGCACTACCAGGGATTGAAGCGATTTTTTTCTTTTTTTGGTTTTTGTAACCAAGGCTAGCGCGATTCGTGATCGCTCCCGTCTAGGAGTGATTCTAGGAAGCACGATTCGTGATCGCTCCCGTCTAGGAGTGATTCTAGGAAGCACGCTTCTTGAGGAAAAAAATGATCCCTCAGCACTCCCTCATCACTCCTTGGTCACTCCCAAGAGCAAAAAAAATGCTCCGTAATCGCTCCCTTTGCACTCCCAGGGATTGAGGCAATTTTTTTTCTTTTTTTGGTTTTTGTAACCAAGACATGGTTCCACTTGGATTTTTGGGCATGGTTAGGGTTCATTTAAGGGATGTATTATATGGTAATGTTAAATTCTTAAAGTAAAAGTGACACTCTCCTTTTTCATTTTCTATCCTTTTACTTAAATTTTTAACATCATCATTAATTGTTTCAGGATGTTAGAGAGTGGTTCCAACCTCATTGGACTTGATATGCAAAAAGTTGAATTTTAGATCCCATTCAAAAGTCAACATACTCAATAGTTTTCAGGATATCAAGATTGCAAAAATTCCACTAGATTCTATCATGTATGAGGGTAAGGGATTACAATTGAATCAAGCACATAAATCTCTCTATGTACCTTGATGTTGGTGGTGTTGATGCCTAATTGTTGAAGTTGATTGAACTTCTCTATCATGACTTTTAGAAAGCAGCAACAAGGAAGGTCTTCTAGCATTGCATGTGTCCTTGCATGCTAGAGAGACATTAAACTGGAAGCCAAATTTATTAAAGTGATTTTCATAAGTTTTGACTTAGGAAAATGCTTTAATTATTCTAATTTGATTTTGACTTTAATGGAATCACTTTATTAAAGTGAAAAGTGAAATATTTAAGTGATGGCTAATCTAATCTTGGCCATTGATTCTCACCGAAGAATCTCATCCATAGAGCCATAGTGAGGGTTAGGGTTTTTGCTTAGCCAATAAAGTTAAAAGGAGATTTGGTGGAGAGGATACGTACACAAGAGAGATACAGACAAAGAAAAGTCGAACGGAGGAGTTTACAGAAAAGACGGAGGAGTTTAAAGAAAATACGGAGGAGCAGCTTCTCGACAAGTTCACCAAGCTGAGCAGGGACCGTACAGATCACGCAGAGGAGCAGTGTAGCACCCAGCAAGAGGGTCGTACAATACCGTACGGATATGTACTGTTGACGTCAGCAACCGTACGGATTCCGTACAACAGGTCGTACTGTTGACGCAGGGTCGTACAGCTGCGCAGAGTAGTCATCCTTTGTTGCTAGGTTGCTCAGTGATTTTGTTGAGGTTTCATTCGCCAAGTTAGGTGTAATTTAGTTGTTGGTTGTAAAAGTTCCATATCTTGATAATATAAATTCTATATCTAACTGTTGCACCGATTTTCCCATCTTGGGTTTTATCTTGGGGTTTCCGTACCCAAAATATCTGTGTCTATGTGTGATGTGATGTTGTGAATGTTTCTCAGTTTTTATATCACGCTGCAATACTAGTAAAGAAGTTCATGTGTGGTTTTCCAATAACAAATTACATATACTGTTTAGCCCTAGATTGAACTTTAAAGGAAAATTTTACATGGTATCAGAGCTCGTTTGAGCTAAATCTGAGAGACTTGCAGCAGCAGTGATAGATCAAGGGCAAATCTATTGACGACACAAACCTAGAGTTGAGATCTAGGGTTTGACAAGTACACTTCAGTATGGTCGTGCAATTGAGAGTCAAGGATAGACTCTAAGGGGCTCAAAACTTTCCTACATGGAAAGAAAGGATCAGAAGGATCCTAGATGTCAGTGATGTTGAGGAGCACACTGACTTCACAAAGGTTGTGCCCACAGATCCGACAAAGTTGGTAGCTTGGAAGAAGATTGATTTCAGAGCCATGTTGATTATCTTGGATGTAGTGAAGGACCACATAGTCCCTCATCTTTCCAGGAAGAAGACCACATCTTAGATGTGGAAGGCCTTGGAAAGTCTATACCAAAGCAAGAACGAGAACCGGAAGATTATGTTGCAAGAGAGAATGCGTAGTACCAGGATGGCCAAGGGAGAAGGAGTTGTTCCTTATCTCACAAGGCTCACACAGATCAAAGACGAGCTTGGAGCTATTGGCTCTAAGATTGAGGATGAGGAGCTAGTTTGTATAGCCCTCAATGGCTTCTCTAAGCCATGGGACACCTTTGTCAAGGATGTTGTGGCTAGGGAGAAGCTCCCTGATTGGAAGAGATTGTGGAATAACTTTGTGCAGGAGGAGGCTCGCATGGGTCAAGGATCAGGCTCATCCAGCAATGCCCCACAGATTGTGGATGAGGAGGCTCTAGCCCTAACAGGGAAGAGCAAGGGTAAGGAAAAGAGGAAGAAGGGTGGTAAGAAAAACCTTGAGATGTCAAAAGTCAAGTGTTTTATCTGCCACAAGCAAGGACAATGTGCCTCCTAGTGCCCAGACAGGAAGAAGATGAGCAATACCCAGATGGAAGGTTGTAGAGACGTGGAGGAGTTCAACAGGAACATTGGTGAAGAGTTTTGTTTGATAGCTTGCATGGAAAGCACTACAGGTAGCAGTATCTGGTACATCGACAGTGGAGCATCTAGTCATATGACTGGACAGAAAAGGTTATTCAAGGACTTGCAAGAGGTTGTGTTATCTAACTTTTTGTACCATAAGTTGGGTTACCTGAGGAGCCACCAGTTGGCAGACTTGTTCAAAGTCTGATTCCAGTGTATCAGTTGATCCGTCTACTTGTCTAGCCAATATTGGCTAGTCACTTTTTTATTTGAATAATTTTGACCATGGCCCCGCGGGGTTTGTAATAAAATGTGCTAGTAGGATATTTTTGAGTGGTTCGGTCTCCTAAGACGTAGAATTGCAAATAGGGTATCCAGGGAGTTTTTTGCCCTTGACAATTATGCTTTGCCTTCAGCCGAGTATAATTGACGAGGTTTTCTCCCGCTTCCTCCAAAGCTGGAATGCCCGATGTTGAATTCTGGGCCTTGGGGTGTTATTAGACCCCAACTGAGTGTTATAAGCCTACTAGACATTATTTAGATAGATCATGGTCATGTCCTAAGTCATCTGGACACATAAAAAAATTTCGAAAAAATCTTTTTCGAACAGTGAAAAATAAAAAATAAAAATTAATTTTTAATTACTTTTCCTAAGTTTTTTGGGTTAATTTTTCCATAAATTAAATGGAAAAAACCCGTTCGTGATCCGAACTCAGAATTCAGTGATTGAAGGCTCTAACCTTAAGCCAAAAATCATTCTTGATCAGCCAGCCAGTCAGAACCAACTTTCAGATCAGCAATCGGACACATAATGCCTTTTTACTCAAAAAAGTCAGTTTTGAGTAAAAAATGATTTTTATTAAAAAATGATTTTTATTAAAAAAAAAAATTATTTTGGAGAAAACTAAAAGTCTCCAAATTAATCCAAATTTAGTAAAATAAAAGACTAAATGACATCTCATGGAGCACTTATGATGATTGGAGTTATCATAACTCAGCGTCAGACATCATTAAGAGAGCAATTAATTTATTATCAGTTATCAGACATGTCATCTCCAGCTAAAGATGAGATGGAGAGCTCTCATTGGTCCGGTGATTTGATCGAGGTGAAGACTGAAGCTTACACCATCAGTAGGCTTCCCAAACCTAGCTCAGGCTCCTGCCAGACCTAAAGGATGAGCTTACCTACATCCAGACTCACACGTGTGGCCTCATCCTTGGCTTGTTTTCAGTGCACAGGTTTGGAGTGGGGATGCCTTGCCTGGGTGGAGGCCTCCCCTCACTCCCGGTTCTCTAGTTTAGGTCTGGGCTCTTTGTTAGGTGGCTAAGCTGGTTAGGGTTGGTTTTTTGGTTTTAGGGTTTTAGCACTCTCTCATGTGTTAAAAAGAGGCTCTTTCAGCTCTATTTGGATGGACTTTTGTAACAGAGTTACTCTGAGAAAATTGTATCAAGCATTTGCTTTAATTTGTTCATAAAGATCAGACTTTGGAGGTCCATGAGCTCTTGGATGTGGTAGTTTTTTGCAATTGGTTGAGGTGATATTGTCTCTAACCCCTATTTTCTTTAATGCTTATGTGAGATTAAATTGTTTATTTGTTAGCTCAAGAGGGCCATTGTTGGCACAGTAGAACAATCATTTGTAATTCAACTTGATTGTTTATGCGAAGTAGATTAGTATTTTGATGGACATGAGTAATCAGTATATACGTAATGTTGATCATGATTCAATTTTCTTAGCATACTAGCATGTATTTTGATCTCACGTTTTGTGTTGAGTTGTAGTGTATTTTCAGGCTTCCTAGGTTGAAGAAGGGTGTGAGCTCAGCTGCTTCTATCCTAAGCTTCAAGCAACCTTTTTAATCTAACACTTTCATTGCAGGACCTACAAAGATCTTCTTCTTCAAAATACAAAAAGAAAGCTGGGAGTCTAGCTCTCTCTTGAGTTCCATCCATAATTTCAAATACTTTCTTGGTTACTGAACTTCCCTCTTCTAGTTCTCTCTTTGCTCCTTGATCCCCTTGTTTTTCTTGTTTGCTAGCTTTTTCCTCCTTGCTTGGTTTTTCCCTTTCTTATCTTTCCTTCATCCTTGCCCCATTTTATTCTTTTTACCACTCCTTTTCTTCTTTTTGGACAGCCCTAATGTGCCTTAGTTTATGCACTTTTTTTTGCCTCTTTTTGCCCTAGTTTTTGGGCCTTCTTCCATCTTGTTTTTGGCATTTTCTTCCCCTTTTTGTTCGATGTCCTGTTTTTTTATTTTTATGACAGCCATCTTCCTTCTTCATCGCTGCCCCATTTTATTCTTTTTACCACTCATTTTCTTCTTTTTGGACAGCCCTAGTGTGCCCTAGTTTATGCCCCTTTTTTTGCCTCTTTTTGCCCTAGTTTTTGGGCCTTCTTCCATCTTGTTTTTGGCCTGTTCTTCCCCTTTTTGTTCGCTGTCCTGTTTTTTGATTTTTATGACAGCCATCTTCCTTCTTCATCGCTGCCCCGTTTTCATCATTTTTTATACTCCTATGGCCTCATAGTTGGCTGCCCTATTCTTCCGTTTTCTTGTCTTTGACCTTCTCTTTGTTTTCCTTCCTTCTTCCTATCTTTTTCTTCTTATTCTCAGCCTTCTTTGCCTTACACTTTTGCTCTCATTCAAACTTCTTCTTTTCCCTTTTTGCAAAGTTCGAGAAAAGTTTCAAGTAAAAGTAAATCACTCTCTTTTTTTACGCAAATTTTAATGATAGTAGAGTTGTATGCTTTTGTTTGAAAAGCCCTTTCAGGGAGTAAATTCCAAAAGGCAAATTGTAATAATTTCAATAAAGTACTTTTGTTTGAGTGGGGTTTTTAAGTCCCCACTCTCATCCTCCCCCATTTGGGGAGGCTTGTGTTGTGTTTACTTCTGTATGCTTAGGTCAGATTTGCTTGTCTTCATCATTATTTGCATCTTATGCTTAGAATATTAATTGTTAATCCATCACTTCTAATCCATTAATTAATTTGATTACTCCTTTAAATTGTTTATCTTTCTAAGTAAATCGACTGTTTAAATCTCTTGAATCACACCATAAGGTGGATCAAGAGTGCTCTCTGTCGGAGAGTTTAATAAGTCATCTTTGCTTTTTTTTATTCACATTGTTTAATCAATTAACTCTTAAGTAAGACTCTTGAACTTGCAAAAACACAAGTCAAGAGCACTCTCTATCGGAGAGCATCCTAGGTTTGCATAATCCCTGCATTGGTCTCATCTAGATTAGCTAAGACTCTTGAACCACTGTCATAAGGCAGGGTCAAGAGCGCTCTCTGTCGGAGAGTCTTAATTAATCAACTTAATAAAATTCGCAACTCACACCCCTTTAATTAATTAACCCCCCTCCCTCCTTGCCGGAGTATGCTCTGACCGATCCTAGATCGGAGTACCCAGAAATGGCAGTGGATCTTTAAACCCTGCAAGAGTAACCTAATAACACTTAAACATCCCATAACCAACGCACCGGCGTTGTAGGGATTCTTCCAAAGTACTTCCTAGTAGAGGCGTCGGAACCTCCTGCTCTCATAGATTCTCAGCTAGCTGGTCACATGACAATATCAGCCTGGGATACTGGGCGGGCCCGACATGTCTTAAACGGAGGAAACTTAGAAGAGTCTCCCGGCTTTGACAAACCTTTGTTGACACTCTAAGCAAGACCACTATCAAAAACTTTTAAAATCTACCAAGAGCACTTGCAAAACCTAATACTCACTAGCTTGATTCCTAGACTTTAATTCATGCATTTATTTGACTCCATAAGGCACTGGTACTTTGTTATATTTGATTAATTTTCTATCTTGATCAACTGTCTATGGGCCATTTCAATTGATTATATTTGAATGTTTAAGTTATAAGTTTGGAATCTTTGCTTATCTGTGTGATCTCTTGTTAGCAACGTGGATTGCTTTGATTAATCATCATCCCCCTAATATTAATTATTTTAAATCACAGTAGCTCCTAAACAACACCCATCCGCATCCAAAAACATCTAAAAATTAACTTAAAACATTGATCCATAGAAAACTCTTTGTTAGGGACTACCCCCCTTGGCTTCGTTAGGAGTTAGCCTAAACAGAGGAGCTAGGAGTAGGTGACAGTACCTAGCTTTGTGCTTGCCATACCAGTCTCCACTCTGGAGGACAAGGGATTTCAGGTGAAGTTCCGAGACCATAGAGTGTATATCAGCCCCAAGGGATCAAATAGGAGCTTGGATCTTATGATTGGGATCGAGAGCGAAAAGGTGTATAGACTACACTTTGAGCCTGCAAAGGCTCTAGTCAGCAGCGGCAACAGTCAGGGTAAGCTGTGGCATAGGAGGATCGCACACTTACACAATGGAGCACTGAGGCACTTGAGACATGCGTCATTATAGTTCCTCAGGTACATGAGGAGACGCATAACCACTGCAAGGGTAGTGCGTTGGGGAAGAACATCAGGAAGCCTTTCCCACAGAGTGAGCACAAGTCTAAGGAGCCCTTGGACTTAGTGCACTTGGATGTTTGTGAACCTATGAATGTCCAATCTTTCAGTCGTTATAGCTATTGCGTCACTTTCATTGACTATTATTCCAAGAAGACCTGGATCTATTTCCTAAAGGCCAAGTCAAAGGTCTTTGGGTAGTTTTGAGAGTTCAAGACTCTCATAGAGAACCAGACAAGAAGGAAGATTCAAGTGTTGAGGACGGGCAACGAGGGTGAGTACACCTCGAATGAGTTCTTGGAGTATTGTTCATCAAAGGGAATCAAGAAGGAGCACACAGTGCCTCAGACCCCGCAGCAGAATGGAGTGGCAAAGAGAAAGAACAAGACTCTAGTAGGAGTTCATAAGGACATTTTTCAAATTCCCACCAAAACCCATACATAACCATTCAAGTGGTCTCCTTTATACTTTACCAATAATATAAGTGATTCTTACAAATATAAGGGCCTTTCAAGAGGCCTCATACCCCTACTCATCAAATACTCAAAGACTACTAGTCAACTTCTCAACTAACTTTGACCACTTCGAAAATCTGTTACACATGGGCTACAAATCCCATACATAACCATTCAAGAGGCCTCATACCCCTACTCATCAAATACTCAAAGACTACTAGTCAACTTCTCAAATACACAAGAGTTGCTTGTAACTTCATCAAATACCCTTGAGCTACACCACAACTAACTAAAGGCTACTTGAATTTCTAAGGGTTGCCAATCAACTTTTACAAGCCCAAGTTAGAAGTATGAATATGTTTTTTTCAAACTGGCTTGGTGAACCAACAAATTTCATCAAATCTGATCATACACTTGAGCCACATGCTTGTTAACATCAATGACAACATAAATGCCAACAAACTCCCCCTTTGGCATTGATGGCAACATAAGTAAAACAAAGCATGATTAAACATGCTCCCCCTCAAGTGTAGCTTCCCCTGTCAAACATATTGTTGTAGATGAGTTGCTTCCCCTTTTCATGATGATTAAAAATGATTAAACACGCTCCCGCTCAAGTGTAGCTTCCCCTGTCAAACATATTGTTGTAGATGAGTTGCTCCCCCTGTCATGATGATCAGATTTGGGACAGTTGGTTTATTACTCATTCTCCCCCTTCTTAGACTTATTTGTCTGCTTAGTATTTGTTTTACTACTCATTCTCCCCCTTTGACATCAATGACAAAGCTTACACTGAGGAAGACTGAAGGATAAAGCTGAATATAGAACCAAGGCAACCCATAAATGCTTGTCTTCCTTTTCCTCAAGTTTCAAGTCATGTTGTTGCTGCGTTCGAATGAGTCAGAGATGAACCTTGTGCAATTTATCAAAATTGATATGTTCATGCCTGATTAAAACTTTTAGTGCCCAACCTGCTAAACTTTAGATCTTCCTTGCATGCAAGAAATAGAATTCACCTTGTTCCTATGAGTTAAGCATTTTTGTGTTCATATCTTCCAACAAATGGTTTTAAACTAAAGTTCAATCAAGGATGGATTCAACTGATAAATTCTCAAAAAATACAAACCATTTTCAAATTCTGACTATGTCTTGGACTCTATAGTGGTAAGCGATACCTCAAGCATGCAATTTGACAATTGCTATTGATTATTGATTTGTTGAAACCCTCTATTCTTCCATAACCGATGGTTAGTGAGATGTTTTCCTTGATCTTCTTATATAGCATAGCCATCAATTTGACAATTGCTATTGACTATTGATTTGTTGGAACCTTCTATTCTTCCCTAACTGATGGTTAGTGAGATGTTTGCCTTGATCTTCTTATATAGCATAGCCATCAATTGTTTTTCAACCGAGGACTCCCTCAGGCTTCATTGAAGATCCTAAGGACCTGTAGATGATGATGAAGCTTGTGCAACCGATACTCCACCTGTCTGACATGCTAACAATCACCGAGTCTCCATAGAACAAATGTTGTGATTTGTATGCCTTCCCTTTCTCAAATTTCTGATCCTATTGCTTATCATCAAACTTTCAAAACATTGTCAATGCCTCATCCAATCCTGTAGTTTCCTTGGGTGCTTATGCTGCACAAGACCCACTCATAAGAAGAGAGATAGATCACTTAGTGGGGAAGGGCGATCACTCCCAAACGTTGTCTAAGGTATTCCAAAGCATCCTTTGGTAAGGGCTTAGTGAAGATATCCGCAAGCTCCTCTTTAGTATTCACATATGCTAGTTTGACAACATGATCATTCACTTGTTCCCTCAAAAAATGGTACTTGATGGGAATATGTTTGGTTTTGGAATGCATAACTAGACTTTTAGCTATACTATGAGCACTAGTATAGTCATAGTAAATGGGGATAGGATGCACATACCTGATCTCCATTTCTTCTAATACCTGCTTCATCCACAAGACTTAGAGTGCAACAATCTGTTGTTGCTATGTATTATGCTTCGGTTGTGGAAAGTGATATGGATGATTGTTTTCGACTCGTCCATGCTACTAAGCATTGACCCAAGAAGAAGGCATTTCCATTAGTACTTTTCCTGTCATCCAAGCTTCCTGCCTGTTACCAACTGAGTTGCACTAAGTTGGACTTACAAGTGAGCCACCAAAGATTAAACAATGTACTTGTTCATACTCTGAGTTTACAAGTCCATCAGGCCATTTCTTGCCACTTTTTTACTTTTTTACCATATGTTCATACCCTGCGGGGAAGTTGTAATAAAATGTACTAGCATGGGTTTTTTTAAAGGACTTGGCTTCCTAGGACTTAAACATCAATCTGAGTATTCCAAGGTGTTCTTTCCTTGTTAATTATACATTGTTGAATAAACAACTTATAATTTTTGAGTTTTTCACCCACTCCTCCAAAGCTAGAATGGCCGTCTTGGTGGTTAGGCCTTAGGCGGTTATTAAAGATCATGTGTCAATGTATATGAACATGCCAGACATTAATATTGAGACATATGGAGATGTGCTAGGTCCTGTAAACTTCAGCTATTTTTTAAAAATGTGATTAAAGTGAGGTCTAGAGTCTGAATTTGTCATGGGGGTGCTAGTTTTCACACTTACAGCACCCACTTTACCTTTAGACCCACTTTCCTAAGTTTTTAACTGATTTAATTTTCACTTAATTAACTTTTACTTGAAAAACCCAAAAGTGAGTAAAAAATTGGATAAAATGAGAAATTTGGCAACTCATAAAAACATGGAAACATGTAGGAAACATGTTCTATGAGGTGGCAAAGACAAATAGAATTATTCCTAAGATTCCTAAGTCAGCAAAAGGAAATATTTTGGTTGGTAAATATCAAGTTGGATTTTTCTCCATGAATGGCCCTCATTTCCCAAGAGGAGCGCATTTCCCAAGAGATGGCTGCATTTACCAAGAGAGAAAGATTTTGTTTGAGGAAAAGCTTTTAGCATTTTGGTAATTGCTTTATTTATGGGGATCCAACTCACGCCAAGCAAGGTGCCTCTCTTGGGAAAGTGCACCCTCTCTTGAGACTGGGCTTTTCTATTTAAGCAAGGCTTTTCCTCTCATTTTTCTCATGGTCAAAGGACCAAATGGCTGTTAAAGCTCTACTCTTGTAGTTTGCAATATTTTCTGGAATAATAAAAGGCTTTGGAGGCAGATCTATGGTGTAAAGCTTTTAATGTGTGGATGGTAATTGTCAAGTGCTTATGAGGTATAATCTGATTTGTTTTCTTTACTTTATGTTGGTTGAATTTGGCCTTTGAATGAGAGCTATCTCCCAGTAGGATAAGGTCAGAAAAGCTTGTTTGCTTCAGTCTTATTGTTCATTTGCAAGTAGATCTCTTAGAAGGGCATGTTCATTTTATTTAATGCTCATGCTTTCCAAGTTTCTGTTGTAGGTGGCACCAAGCTTTTGACCATTTGTGTGCAAGGATTTCTAAGTTTGCAGGTGATCTCACGTGAAGAAGGGGTTGAGCTTGTTTGCATCCTCTTCATCTTTAGTATCTTGTGAAAGACATAGTCCCTCAGTATTCCACCAAAGCAGGCTCCACAGCCCAAAGTTCCCAAGCTTTCAGTTCCTTTCTTCTCTCTTTCCTTCACCATTTCAATCAAATTTTTCTTTGGTTGCGATCTTGCATCCTTAGCTAATTTGTCTTTTTTTTACAAGATCTAATGCTAGTTTGTTAAGTATGCATTCTTTAATTAGATCTAAGTATTAATCTTAATCTTTGTAAGTAGATCTAGTCTAGCTTTAGCTGCATGAAACGATTATTTTTCTAAGTACTGAAGCTAGAAATTTTTAATGCTTTTAATGCTTTATCTAGCATTTATAAGTGCTTTCAGGTGGCTGGTTTTCACTTTCTGACGAACATGTATAGAGAAGTGTTGCTGAAATTTTGAAGATTCAAGCCATCTGAGACCTTTTCTCCTCTTCTACCTATCTCAAATTGTTAAAACTTTCAAACTTGTAAGCTTGTCGATACCAATCTATAAGGATCGCAAGCATCCCTTCATTGTAATTACCATTAATTAAAAAAAGATGCAAGTGGGTTTCCTAGTGCCCACCCCCATTTCCTCTAGGCAAATTTGTGTCATGTCACCTTTTGTTGCGTGCTTTTTCTCTAACCTTTTTTCCTCTTTACTTTTACTATGACTAGATTAATTAAGGGTAAAATTAATCGTTTGTTGGTTCCAATTCAACGTCGGACCACAAACACACTCAAGATATCATTTCATTTTTTGAAACACGAGCACTCACTTCACTTAATTAGTTGCATTTAAAAGTAACTTGGTCTCTCGTATGCTCTTGTGAACATTGCAAGCCTTTGGATGGAATGGTGGGACAACCAGAAAGGAGATTTAAACGAATAGTTTTAATAGGGAAATCCACATAAAACTAATCTTTAAGAGCTCGAGAGGTCGCAAAGACTGAATACCACAGAGCGAGGGGGCTACTCAAAGCAGGTTATGCCTCGCCCTGTTGGACACTTGGTAAAGTTGCTTTAGCGCTCAATTTAAGAAGGCGAGTATTAGTGGGCCAAACCAAGAATCAACCCACTCCTTAATCAACTCATTAATAAATTTAAAACTAATCAACAAGACAACTACAATACTTTCACGTCACAACAGCACTATCCGACTCCATTAGCACTGGTCTATTTGTATCAATCATGCATTTACTTTTTATATCTAAGTTAATTTATGTGTTGAATGGATGTTTCTTTAAATGTACATGTTGTTGATATAAATTATTTGCAAAAGTCTTTGTTTTCAGTAATCTTTGTCATCTCCTAAAATAAGTTTGTTGTCATAGATTAACCTTAGATTATTTTCATAGGGACCACCGCCCTTGGCTTTGCTAGGAGAAAGTCTAGACGGAGGAGTCAAGATCAAGTGACAACACTTGACTCTTACTTGCCCCTAAGGTCACACCCAGTGGCTTGAATATTTCTACCATGTGACCTGAGGTGCGAATTAGGAGGCAACACTACCCAATCAGCATTAGTGTAAGCAATCATATCAAGATTTTGGGTTCTTGGATACCATAGTCAAAACTCAGATGTACCCCTTAAGTATCTAAAGATCCTCTTTACAGTTGCCATGTGAGTTTCTTTCGGAGATGACTGGAATCTACCCATTATTCCTACTACATGCATGATGTCAGGTCTAGTGGTTGTTAGATACAAAAGACTTCCAATCATTGATTTGTATAGGATGATTGGATCCACTGGAGCAGACTCATCATCTTTGTTGAGCTTGCAAGAGGTAGTCATTGGAGTACTAACTGGTGAGCTATCAGCCATACCAATCTTTTTCAGTATTTCATTCAGATATTTGGACCAAGTGATGAATGTTCCTTGTTTTGATTGAGTGATCTGGAGACTAAGGAAGAAGGATAGTTCTTCAATCATTAACCTTTCAAACTCATTGTACATACATTCTAAGAACATCTGACTACGTCCATCATTAGTACTACCAAAAAAAGATGGCAGCAACCCATTTTCTTCAACCTTGAAGTAGATATTACTATTTGCACTGCCTCTTTTGAATCCTTGATCTATAAGATACTTGTCAAGTCGTGCATAACAGGCCCTAGGTGCATGTTTTAATCCATACAAGGCTTTCTTTAACTTCCGAACAAAGTCTTCTTTCCCAGGAGCCTTAAATCCTTCTAGTTGCTCGATGTAGACCTCTTCAGTCAAGTCTCCATTTAGAAATGCAAACTTGACGTCCATTTGATAAACCTTGAAGTTCTTGAAACAACAGTAAACAAGGAACATTCTAATGGCTACCATCTGAGCTACTGGTGCAAATGTCCCATCAAAGTCTATTCCTTCAACTTGTGCATAACTTTTGCATACAAGTCTAGCTTCATTTCTAACAATCTTTCCTTCTTCAGTCATCTTATTCTTGAACACCCACTTGGTACCAATCACATTTTTGTCCTTGCGTCTAGGAACCAATTACCAAGTTCCAATTTTTTTAATTTGTCCAAGTTCATCACTCATGACCTTATGCCATGACTCATCTCCATGTGCTTCAGAAAAAGAAAATTGGGCTCAATAGTTGAAATCAAAGCAAGATCCCTCCTTCTTGGTGTTTTCATGAGTTGCATTCCATCTTCAATATCGACTATAATATAATCATCAGGATGGCCCCTTTTGACAAACTTAGTTGAAAGTTTCTTTGATCTCGGTCTTCTTTCGGTTGTTGTGGAAGTTGACTCAGTCTCATATTGTTCATTGTTTTTCCCTTCTTCCTTACTTTTTTGCCTTTGCTTTTATCAATTCTCCTTCCTGATTGGCAGTGCCTTCTGCTTCTATTTCACTTAGATCTTAATAGTTCATGGTCGGTTCTTCATCTACTTTAACACGTATACTTTTCATTACGATGCACCTGTACCCATCGCACCTTCATATGTGCCCCAAGGAGAGAGACCATTTTTTCACTGAGAGGGGTGTTGTTTAGTAGTGTTGGTCATGGTCAAGCCCTTTGGTGAAGAAAATAAATGACATTAACATGAATAATTCATTCGCACATTTTGTCAAACAGTTGAATGTCTACGGTTTATGATTAAAAATTTACTCATAAACTTGAAAATAAAAACCACCATATTCAAGATCTTCTCAAATACTGAAGTATCCATTCACACATGAAAACACAAATATTTTGGTCAACAGACCGGGCAAAACCCCAACTCTTGGGGAAAACCTTAGAAGAAAATTACTATTTAAGAAGAATACTCAAAAAGATTCCATCTACACATGAAATCATTCCTTCAACCCTCACTGACAAAAATACCCAAACTGTAACAACAGCAAAAATACCTCAATTTACGTGCCCATTAACAGTTGTACAGCCTCCTCACTTGCGTTGTACGGCTATACTTTATGTTGTACGATCTACCTCGAAATTTGTGCCCACGTGTGCCTGCAATAAATGTTGTATAGCTAGTACAGTCTGCAATAAATTATGGTGTCACTTTCATGGGAAATGTGCCCACGCGTGTGGTTGCAATAAATGCTCAGGCACTGATGTACATATTGCAGGATGCCTTGGGATTTGTGTTGCTACTCTCATTGGGATTCATGCCACTCCTCTAGGGCATTCCTTCTCTCTCTATCTATCTTCTTCTCTCTCTCCCTTCTCTGATGGTGTGCTCAATTTGTTCTTTCTCTATTGTTTTATACTTTAAAATTTGTACCCATCTATCTAACCAACTAATCTATGGTTGAGATACATTTACAAAATCAAAGGTCATCATTTAATGCACCCACATTCAATAATTAATTTACTTTTTATATTAAATAATAACTTAAGTGAGACCCATTCTATAAAGTACAAAACATCACTTTATTTATTTATAACTCACTTTATACATAAATATACAAAGAACAAAGTCTAAGTCCTCTTCATCACACCACACCAAAAATATGAAAGATGACCTTCAGAGTTGACTTTCCAACACTCCCTCTTAACGAGGAAGGTTCACAGCACCATCTCCATCTCTGACTCCTACAACAGCTCCCTCCTGCTCTAGAATCACTCTCGAATACAGATTCTCAACTCCATACTCGAACTCTAAAGCCTGAGCCTCATCCACCTGCCCATCTACACCATCACTGGACTGGCTGAGTCTCCTGCCAGTGCTCTAGAGAGAGTCACTCTCATCAGAATCATGTGTTTCAAATGCAACTCTCGCCTCATCCTCTAACTCTAACATCCCCCCTCCTGCTCTTGGTCATACAATGTACCCTCTCAAAACATATAGCATGTCCCTGCAATCTCTTAATAGAATAGTGGTACCAACTGGCTCATCTCTTGGATACAGGAAAACATGGCCAGACCTCACCATCATACTATAACCTTCATCCTCAAAGGATGATAGTGAGTTTGTTGACTCTCATCCCAGATACAAAAAGCACTTTCTGGATCTCCAAGATCTCACCAAGGTCTAGTTGGAACCTGACTATTCCAACCCCTCGTATCGCTATCTAAGGACTATCAATATATGTCTGAATAAAGTGTCCTAGCCCCAACTCTATGATGATCTGAGAGATATCATAGATCCCAATCATATGTCCGGTTGCTCCACTATCAACAACCTAGACATTCTCAAAAACTGAGCTCCCTATACTGGAATCAATTGAGGTAAGAGAAAACTCTTGCTCAAACTTCGTTGCATAGTCTTCTACTGTTGCAGACACTGCCATATCTCTTTCAGTCTTCTCTTTCACATTCTTCTTCTTAGGACACTTCAAGGCATAATGTCCCATCTAACCACACTGGTAACATCTAATCTGACTGATGTCTTTCTTATTCTTGTCAACTTTTCTTGCAAGTGCCACATTATGCTCTGCCTCTTCATTGACCTAACTACCCAGAGACCCTTCTCAAATTTCCTCCTAAGTAAAGTCATCCCACAGTCTGGACCAATTCGGAAGTTTCACCCTATCAACAATGCACTTAACAAATACTTCCCATTTCTTGGTAAAACCCTTCAAGGCTATCCTCACCAATTCTGAATCTGGGATAATATATCCTACGACTGCTAACTCATCTTTAACTTGAGCCACTTGAGTTAAGTAGGAGGCCACACCTTCGTCTTTGTTCATCTTGACATTGTGCAACTTGTGCTTCAATCCCATTTTGTGGTTCTCATTCTTGGCTTCAAATAACTAGTTCAAGGTATCACACATGTCTTTCGTAGTCTTCTTCTCTGCCAAATGTGGAATGAGATGATCCTTTACTCCATCTAGGATCACTCTTTGGGCTCTGGCTTCTACGGCTTCAAAGTCATCTAGTTTGTCCTTGTCTGTGGGCATAGTCATCTTGGTGTTAGCAAAATTCCATATTTTCCATTCTTTAAGCACAACAGTTATTCTAACTTTCCAAGGAAGATAGTTGGATACACCATCCAACCTATCTTCATACCTTATGCTCATCATTGGAATTTACTTACAACAAATCTTATAACTTGAAAGAAAACACAACTTTTAACTGTGAATCACAACTTTGAACCCTACTTCAGTTCAACTCTGATACCATGAAGAAAATAAATGGCATTAACATGAATAATTCATTCACACATTCTGTCAAACACTTGAATGTCTAGGGTTTATGATTAAAAATCTACTCATAAACTTGAAATAAAAACCACCATATTCAAGATCTTCTCAAATACTGAAGTATCCATTCACACATGAAAACACAGCTATTTTGGTCAACAACAGGGCAAAACCCCAACTCCTAGGGAAGACCCTAGAAAGAAGAAAAATATTATTTAAAAAAGAATACTCAGAAACATTCCATCTACACATGAAATCATTCCTTCAACTCTCATTGACAAAAATGCCCAAACTGTAACAGCAGCAAAATACCTTGAATTATGTGCCCATTAACAGTTGTATGACCTGTTGTACATACCTTGATTTATGTACCCATTAACAGTTGTACGGCCTCCACACGTGCACTATACGGCTGCACTTTCTGTTGTACGGTCTGCCTCAAAATCTATGCCCACACGTGCATGCAATAAATGTTGTACGGCTGGTAAAGTCTGCAATAATTTATGTTGCCACTTTCTTGGGAAATGTTTCCACATGTGTCGCTGCAATAAATGCTCAAGTACTATTGTACGGATTGCAGGATGCCTTGGGATTTGTGTTGCTACTCTTGTTGGGATTCGTGCCACTCCTCTAGGGCATTTCTTCTCTCTCTCTCTATCTTCTTCTCTCTCTCCCTTCTCTGATGGTGTGCTCAATTTGTCTTTTCTCTCTTGTTTTATACTTTAAAATTTGTAACCAACTATCTGACCAACTAATCTATGGTTGAGATACATTTACAAAAACAAGGGCCATCATTTAATGCACCAACATTTAATAATTAATTCACTTTAATTATTAGATAATAACTTAAGTGAAACCCATTCTATAAAGTACAACACATCACTTTATTTATATATAACTCGCGTTATACATAAATATACAAAGGACAAAGTCTAAGTCCTCTTCATCACACCACACCAAAAATATGAAAGAGAACCTTCAAAGTTAACTTTCCGACATTTGGTCCTTCCTTTAGGAGTACTATGGCTTAATAGCACTGCTGACTGCCCTTTGTTGGGGGTTTTAACCATGGGGTTGGTGTACGGGCTCTTAGGGGTTGATCACTGGGTCACATGACCCCACACCTTGTTTCCTTGCACCAGTGGCCTTTGTTTCGGTTATGAGACCTTGGTCTCCCTTCACAGCCACCTTAGACACCCTCCTGGCCCTTCAACTGACTGGCGCTCTCTCTCCTTACCCTCCTTCCTCAGAGGACGTCATCCTTCCACCCAGTCGTATTATTGCTTTAAGGGGGGCGTTGAGGGATTTACAACATATTCGAGGTTAGATGGGGCATGACACCCTCCCTCCAACTCACTCCAGCTTTTCATTTGGAGTGATTCGCTTATTTTAGCAGTTTTAGGCACCTAGGGGAAAAATACCCCAAGTAGACGACTATAAGCCTACTTTACGCCATTTTTATATTATTTTATGTTATAATTTTGTATTGACATTTTATAATTTCAAATTAACATTTTAAAGCATGTAGGCCTGGATATATTTGTAAAGTGAGTGTGAGAGGCCAGTTATATTATATAAGCCTCTCCTCACTTCATTTGAAACATAAGACAAGTGGGATAAAACAATATGACCTTATTTTACCCAACTAGGGCTCTTTGGAAATGATGCGCACCTCTTGAGGAAGATAATTTTTTGGGTTTGGATGGCAATTTCTTGAATTTTCTTTGGTTATATGCTCTTACTAAAGATGATGCTTTAATTTATTGGCTAAAACACTTGCACAAGGAGGTATCTAGGGATTTTCGTGATCTCTCTTTGTTAAAATTTTGATGAATGATGCATGTTCATGGATTGAATGGTAGCCATTAGAGCTGTATTTTGTCTTGGCTAGGTCATTTTTCAGCCTTTAGTCACCTTGGTACAGAGAAGTGCATCCCTTGTAGAAGTCATTCTAGGGTTAGATCCTTAGGCCTTTAGGTTTTGTTGCCAAACCTAGGATAAGCTTCTCCCATCCCCCTCTTCCTTCTTCCTCCCTTCCTTCTGCCTCGGCCCTCTCTTTTGGCAGCCATTCAAGGGTTGTTACAGACACTTTATTCTACCTGTCGTAATCTGCAAAAAGTGGCAGACTATCCCTGATGACAGCCACCTAAACATGCAAGATAGTAAAAAGCAGTTAGTTTAAAGATTGGTTGGTTAAGGAGTAGGTGTACTTCATGGAAAATTAATATATCAGACTATAAGTACTGAATGATGGTTTGAATATGATTACAGTTTCAAATCCTGATTTGTTGTCACAAAATTGCAAACAACTCATGATACATTTTGATGCACATTATATATGACATGTCCTAGACTTCAGACTTGCTTACTAATACATACTATTTGCTTTTCCATGAGTGAACTATAATGAGAAGTTAATTGCTTCCCAAGTGACAATTATGCATGTTTTATTTGGATATTTTACACTGCTGTAACATGCACTGCTGTTACACATACACTTATCGCTTGGGCTCTTGATTAGCATTGAAGGTTGGTTAATGGACATTATATTCTATCTATATACTAATCTCTCTTAAGTGTTAGTGACATGGGTGCATACAAACCTTGAAAACATGATCATTATATGAGAGCATTCGATGCATTCTTACTTTCTACTTGGCTTCCCTACTGCTCCATACTGGACGTTATTTATGTATCAGAGTTGCACATATCTACTTCGAATTACTGCCATATATTGGCTGCCATACTTTGTATAACACACATTGGTTTAATGAAGGTGATAGGATGATCTGCACTTACAAGTTTCATATTTGTTTATGTCGTCTTCATTCCTTAAATTGGCTCCATAAAGGCACTGATCACTAACCCTTTCAAAAGAAGATATAATTTGGTGTTTAAGTGTCCTTACAGAGTTACTATTAGGGTTCTCCATTGGGTGGTTCCAACTTCCAAAGAAGTTTGGGGAAGTGACTAAGGTGACAGTGGTCACTTTCTCTTGCATATGCTTATCGGTAACTAGCCCTCCTAGTTCATCCGGTAACACTTTCGACAATTTTCCCCAGCCTCTTGTTGTAGCATTTATATGCCTTCTTGCTTGTAGATTAGCCAACAAATATTCCTTCAATAGTTAAACTTCCCAAGATTGCCATCGTTGACCTTAATGTAACCTTTGCTACCAAACACTTTGAAATATCCTGCAGAAGTCGGTCTGCCTTTCCAAAGTTCATAAGGTGTCTTGCTGTTAATTACTTTTAATTGGGCTCTATTTATGATTTACACAGCTATAGATATGGCTTCTCTCCAAAAATTCTCGACAATATTTTCTTCCAACAACATAATCCTGGTTGTTTCTTGGACAACCCTATTCTTTCTTTTTGAGACCCCATTTTGCTGTGGATTTTTGGCAGCATAGAACTGTCTATGAATTCCATGAGCTTCACAAAAGCGATTGAATTCATTAGATATAAATTCACCTCCATTGTCGGATCTTAAGCATTTGATCTTGTAACCACTCTCATTTACTACCAATGCCTTAAAAGCCTTGAACTTGTCAAAAGCTTCTGATTTCTCCTTACAAAAGGTTACCCACACAATTCTAGTGTAATCATCAAATAGTAACATGAAGTATCTTTCTACTTATAAGGACCAAACTCTTTTCTTTTGAAGTTTGCCCTTGCTTGCTTTCCATATTGACAAGATTCACAAAAACTAATAGGTTTTGTTAGCTTGGGAAGTCCTCTAACAACCTCTGTTTTTACTGATCTTGACAAGATTGTCAGAGTTCAAATGTCCCATTCTTTTGTGCCATAGCCAATTTTCATCCACACGACTGAGGTAACATTTTTCTCCTTGTATTTTCTCTAGGATATAAACTCTGCCTTGAGTTCTAACACCTTTACCAATCAACTTACTTGATCCATTCTTCCGGATCAGACATTCATGGGCAAAGAAATGGACATTATAATCTGCATCACACATCTGCCCGCGGCCCAACACTAAGCAGATCATGTTTTAAGCCTTCCACATATAGGACATTTTGAGCTTTTGCATTTCCCCTTAAGGTAATTGTGCCCTTACCTACAATCTTTGTATATCCATCATCACCAACGGACACTTCTCCACCTTTTCCTTGGTTAAGGAGATAAACTTTGATTTGTCGCCAGTCATATGTCTGATGCATCCACTGTCAATGAACCACTGATCATCCTTTTCCTGAGTGTACAAGGCTAGACTACAAATATCATGAGTTTCTTCCTTCGTTGCATGAGATGTTTCCTTTAACCGACACTCATGCGATAGGTGTCCAAAATTGTTACACTTTGTGCATTCAACAACATGTTCATTAAGGACTGAAAAAGAATTCGTGTTTAAGTAACCATACCTCTTGTAGCCCTAATTTGAATTTGCATTGATTGACCTTGCAAAAGTTCTCCCTATGGCTGCTTTGCAATCTACTGCTTTGTGACTGAAGTTGTGACAAGAATAGCAGTTCCCGTAGAAGATCTTTGGATACCTCTGACTCCAAGGAGAATCCCGATCGTTTATGAAGGTCATGGGAGCAAATCTAGGCATTTGTTTTGGAGCAGGCTGAGACTTCTTTGCTGCATCATCCTTCTTGACTGTGTCAGCATAACTTCGAAGATTAGAAGTATTTTCTTCGGTGTCTCTTAAACCATCAACTTCATTGATCAAAACCTCACTTTCCTTTTCCCTTTCTAGGACTAGTTTGACAGCTTCTTGTAATGATTGTTTTACTTTACCCAAATCAGCCATATGCTCGATGGGTCTTTCTCTCATGCTTCAGACTTCTTGATCCTTGGAACATTCAACCCTTGTATGTCCAAATCCAATTCCTCTTCTGTCACCAACACGTTTTTTATGGAAGATCAAGTTGTTCAAGTCTTTTAAGCTCTTCTCAAATTTTCTATTAAACAAGTTTGATTTTTCCAAACGTTCTTTTAGTGCACTGATTTCCATATCCTTCTTCAAGTCTTCTTTCATTTATTTGAGCAATTGTCTTTTTGCTACAGCGTATTCCTTTGTTTGCCACTCACTAATTTCTCTTAGGCTCTCAATTTCTTCTAGGGCTGCTAATAGCTCGGCTTCAAGGTCTACAATACCTTCTTCATTGTCTTTGTTTGGCTTTTGTTCATAATGATGATCTTCCTTAGCTAGAAACAAGATCTCGTTTCAATCAATGTCTGAATGCTCTTCATCATCATTAGTGGTTGATTCTTCATCATCCTTAGAATAGAGATTTTGCTTCTTCATCATGTGTTCTTTAGGTTGGGCTATGATTCGATTTGACTTCCCTTCCTTGTGGGGACACTTTGTTGCAAAATGACCAATTCTACCTGTTGTGTGAAAGGCGACGTCTCTAGGTGTGGGGGCATGGTAGAAATCTTCAAGCCACTAGGTGTGTCCTTGGGGCCAAGTCTCAAGTCAAGGCTGTCACCTTGTTCTTGACTACTTTGTTTAGGCAAACTCCTAACGAAGACAAGAAGGGTAGACCATAATGAGTTGCTAAGGCTGATTAGGCTGTAGTGGTCATGGTTTTAAATGAGTAAGTTTTTTTTAGGAGTTTTTAAACAATAATCGAAACAAGAGATTTGTAAGATGAATCGATTACAGCAGCATAAATAGCACAAGAAATTGTAAATAAATTATTCAACTCATAAATCATTCAGATAGAAAAAATAAATACCAGTGCTTAATTAAAATGGAATCATAAGATTGTATGTGTTGAGAATGTTAAAGTGGACGTTTTGCAATCGTCTCTTGGTAAGTTTTAAATTATTGTGGAAGATGAGTGAATTAAATTAGGGGGAAGGGAACTCCAAATATACCCGAAGGTATGAGGAGTATGTCCAAAACCCTTATCCGATGCGGCTCCACGCAAGGAATATGTGGGTTGGGTCAGAATCTCTAAGAGATGTCCAACACTACACCAACAAGAGTGTAGCCTGACGGTGTCTCGAGGTCACTACCCAGTTGTTCCCGCTTCCTTTGTGAATTTTTCCACCACAGCGGATCAAATCGAGGCGTTGGATTTTCGCCTAAAGAGGTTTAATCAATGTTCCACGGGGACGCGTCCGGCAGGGTCGAGGATGCGTTTCCTGCGTCCCGGGGACTTGGGGACTCCTGGGCGAAACTCTCCCTCCCCAACCATGCCCCTAGGAATTTTTTTTAATGTTTTCCCATTATTTTCACATTTTACAATTCCTACTTGGTACTACTTAGAAAATAAACTGATATATTTAGTATTTACATTGCACAATCATTAATATACATCAAATGAATTATTATTTTTGATATTTTATTTTATTTTTATAATTTTAGAGACGTCCCCACGTCCCCCCCGAATATCCCTAAATTTGGGGGTGGTCTCCACACGTCCCGAATGTGCGTTTCCCCGCTCCCACGTCCCCCCGTCCCGGAAACTTGGGGGAACATTGGGTTTAATTGAGGTGTGAAACTAATTAGGCTAGTCACCCACGTTGCTTTTGATGCAGCCAACTGTTCAGTCGAACCATAGCGATGTAGAGCATACACAACGGAGTCTTGTTGATTTTAAATATTTTAAAGACTAAGTTTGTTTGTTCAAAAAGAAAAAATAACCTCCAAGAGTCTCTTTCAGTTCAAATAAACCTCAATCGAGAAAGCAGGGAGGGGTAAATTTTAAAATGCAAAGTAAAATAAAACTAAAGTATTGAAAGAAAAAAACAAATTGTCTAATTAAGCCTACCATGCATCTCTTTCCTCCTTTTGGGTAACTCAGGAAGTTCTGGGGCAAGAATTAGTGCTACTTTGATTCAGAATAAGATATGGAATGATATAACCAATTGCAGCATTTATCAAAGTATACTAGCCTACAAGAAAAAATTAAACTTAAAGCAAGAAAAATGAAAAAGAGGGCAAAGACGTGATCCCCCCTCGGGGGATGGGGAGTGGGCTCTAAAGAGTCTACTCAAGATCTTTTTATAAATCTCAGTTAGAACACTTGATGAGAAATCCTCTTTGTTCATTGTTATCTGGGATCCAAATGAACCATGGAAGTAGGGGGAACCCCTGGGAAGCTTCGGATGGCCCAAAAATTGAATTTCTTCAACATTTCCTTTCTCTTTTTTGGCGGACCTGCTAAAAACCAGCAAGCATATATTAGTCAAATGTGCCCAAAAACACTTTGGAAGTGTCTTTGGACAACCCACAAAAAACTAAGAAAAAATTGTTAAGTTAAACTACAAAAAAAATGCAAGAAAGTAACCAAGGAAAGCAAGCTTTCATTGGGATCTCCGTTTCCCGTTTGGGCAGCCAATACAATGTGCACTTTGATTGCAAGATTTAACTTTAGATTTGAAGGAAAGACTATTCACTTAAACAAGCTTTAAATCTACTTTAAATAACTTGTAAAAAATGAAAATTTTCCTAAACTAGATCTAAGATGCTTATGAACCTTTGAAAATTGAGATCTAGCTTTTTTGAATGCTTATAGATGAGATCTAACAAATAATATTGAATATGACAATTTAGACACTCATACATAAGCACGGTAACCAAGGAGAATTTGATTTAAAGAAAAGCGGAAGAGGAGTGAAGCTTGGTTTGTTGCTAGAATGAACAAGCCAAAGGGAAGCCCTTTTGTGGAGTGTCAAGGGATAGTGTCTTGAGTTTATTGGAAAAAAAATGGTGTCAATCTTGATCCATGCCTCATTCGTTTTTGGGAACCTGCAGCTAAATCACAAATCTTGCAAACACCTCGTGAGATCTAGATATATATGTATGAAAGAATGAAAATATCATGCAAAAATAATCTAATTTAAACATGTAACTCAGATTCTTGAACATACATAATATGAATGAAAAGGAGCAAGTAGTCTTACTTGCCAAATTTAAACTCCTATCGATTCAATTGAATCCTTTGAAGCCAGAATACAAAGGCAGCAAAAAATGAGAAAAAGTAGACGTCACCACATTTGCAGCATGACACTGGGAATCCACACAAAAAAAAGCACTACAAAGCTTCTTTATTCTCAGCAAATAAATGAATATTACAGTATTACAATAGCCACTAGCTCTTCATCCAACTCTAACTAGTTTGGAATGAGAGGGTTGTGCTTTATTTATAGCAATAGAGGCCCAAAGGGGGCACATCCATGACTGAGAGAGAGAGTCTGAGTTGAGGTAGAGTTGAACTAAGCTTGAACTACATTAGAGAGGAGTGGAGTTGCAGAGATAGGTGACACCTCTTTCACCAAACTCCAAATAACCTCTCAAAAACTGCCAACACACCCACACGTGAGGGAGGAGAGAGAGGGGCGCATCCTCTGGGTAGCGTGAGCCTCACATCTCTCCAACCTACCTCAACCACACACTTTTATCAAGGAGTGAACTCGCCTTCCTCATCTGAAACTGATGAAACTGATTTCAATCAAATCCGGCAATTTTCCACTGATTTAGGAATTTGGGTAATTTCTCCATTCATTAATTTTTTTATTTTTTAATTAATGTTTTTTTATTTTTTGGAGAATTTTGACTTATGTGATAAATTCATCACTTAAAACTTAGGAAAAGTTGGTTTTTGGGTTAAACAGGGGCTCTAAGTTAGAAAATAAGTACCCCCATGGAAAAAACCGATCCCTAACCACATTTTTATTACATTTATAATTTTTCCAATTAGACTATTAAAAAATAGCCTATGTTTACAGAAAAAAATATTTTCATCAAAACTTAAAAATAAACCTAGGGGGGGGCTAGCACATGTCCATATGACTCAATATTAATGCCTACAATGTTTATATACATTGACACATAACTCTAATAACCATCCAAGGCTTAAATACCAAGACGACTACCCCAACTTTGGAGGTATGAGTGAAAAACTCAGAAATTATTAGTCGTTTATTCAACAACAAATAATCACCAACTAAGAAATCGGACATGTTGGTTTAGGCCTACGTGTCCCGTTTTCGCGTATCGAACACGGACACACTGACAAATCATGTCTGACACGACTGTGCAGTGTGTCCTGTGTTCAGACACACGTGTCCAGGCACTGTCATAGCATGTCCCGAAAACAAGACAAGCAGTCTCTGAAAAAGACAGTCGGGCCCTCTTGAAAACAAATTTTTCTCTTTTTTTTTTCATTTGCAAATGTTGGGAGAGCTCAAAGAGGTTTTTTTTTGCAGGTGAAGAGAATTTGAAGGCTTTGGAAGGGTGCTAAAGCCCATTGAAGGTGGATCTGGTTGGGTGGATTGCAAGTTCAACCATCAAACAACAAGAACAATGTCTCATTCAGCTAGGACAAGAGCTAAAGGGAAAAGGAAAGGGAGAAATGCCCCATCTATTGTCTCCCCTCCTATTCCTCCAAACACAAGCTCTTCTACTCCTGCTAGTCCTCCATCTGCTACTAGTGGAGCTCATGCTCCATTGAACCCTGTTTTAGCAAGACAACAAACCCAAGAGAAAAAATACACTTTTTAGAGGTATTTGACTAGGAAAGAAGGGCCTGGGCCAAAGCTAGGTGGGGGAGGCAATGTGTTTTGGACTTGCAGTTTTTGCAAGAATGATTTTAAGAGCACATACTACCGAGTTAAGGACCATTTGTTGGGCCTTCCTTCTTGTGGGATTTATTCATGTAAAGGTGTGAGAGTTATCCAAAGAAGAGAAATGGGAAAGGAGGATCAAGAAGGATTAGACAATGTAGCAGCAACAAGCAAGAAAAAGGATGGGGATCCTCTTCCATTCTTAAGGAAACCCTCTACCATCCGGCCTCCATTTCCACCTAGCAAAGGTGATACACATCCAGCAAAAAAGAGGCCATGTTCAAGTGGTCCAATGGACAAGATTTTCCAACAAGAGGCGCGAGAAGAGGTGGACCTCACCATTGCTTTCTTTTTCTACCTCAACTTCATCTCATTCAATGTTGCACGATCACCATTGTTTTTTGAGATGTGTCTAAGTATCAGTGAACGAGCTCCATCTGGTTATGTGCCTCCTGGTTCGAAGAAGCTTAGAACCACATTGTTGGTTAAGGCAAGGAAGGAGGTGGACAAAATTCTTGAGCCAATTAGAGCAACATGGCCCTCATTGGGAGTGATTATTGTTTCCGATGGATGGACAGATCCAGCACGCCATCCACTCATCAATTTCAAGGTATCTTCCCAAAATGGACCAGTGTTCTTGAAAGCGGTGGATGCTCTTAGGAAATACAAGGATGCACATTTTATGGGTGAGTTATTCATCAAAATCACTGAAGAAGTAGGTGTTGATTCTTGTGTACAAATCATCACGAACAATGCACCTATTTGCAATGTTGTTGGCATGATTGTGGAAACTAAATATCCACAGGTATTTTCATTTTGGACACCTTTCATTGCTAATTTGCTCATCGTTTGAACTTGGAACTTATCACAAAATTTATCTAGGGGAAATGTCATTTTAATGATTTGAGTTGTTAGTGTTGTAGACTCATTTAAATTTTATACGTTTTTTTTTTGCTCTTACAGATTTTTTGGACACCTTGCACTATCCATTCCTTGAACTTAGCACTCAAATCCATTACTTTAGATGTGACATGGATTGGCAACATTATTGAGGATGCATGCCATATCCGTAACTTTGTACAAAACCACACAAATGCCCTCACCATCTACAAAGAGTACACGCATCTTTCATTGTTGAAGATTGTAGATACTCAATTTGCTTCCTCATTCATCATGCTCAAGAGGTTGAGGGAGGTCAAAACCGCTCTTGGGTCCATGGTGATTTCAAAGTATTGGTCTTTTTGGACAAAGAAGGATCAAAGAGCTTCAAAAAAGGTGAAGGACACAGTATTAGATGATGTTTGGTGGGAGAGGATGGATCTTACCATTAAGATCATGGAGCCATTCATTTCTTTGTTGCGCTTTGCAAACACTGACCGACCCATCCTAGCAGATGTTTATGAGGGGTGGGATTCCATGATTAAGTCCATGAGGACCACTGTTATGGAGAATGAGTGTCCCGAGTATGAGACATCAGCAGAGAACTTATGGTCCACCATTCAGGATATTCTTATCTCCAGGTGGGATAAGAATTGCACACCTTTACATTGATTGGAGCACTCCTTGAACCCCAAGTTCTACAGTCAAGAATGGCTCAATGGTGGGCGCTCACATAGAGTCCCTCCTCACATGGATGGAGAGATTTCACAAGGGAGGAAGCTAGCATTTAGGTGGCTATTTCAGGATAGAGACTTATCTGATGAGGTGGAGGAGGGCTTTGTAGAGCTTTCCATTGCTACTGGGAGATTTGGAGGCTATGATGTGGTTGGAGACAAGGAAGTTAAGAAGCCCTATAATTGGTAGGCAACTCATGGGGCAACATGCCCTCTTCTACAGAAGCTAGCCTTGAGGATCATCCTCTAGTTGTGAGAAGAATTGGAGCACATAAGGCAACTTGTACAGTTTGAAGAAGAGTAGGCTTAAGCAGTCCAGAGTAGAGACGATGGTGTATGTGCACACCAACCTTCGTCTTATTTAGAGGAAGAGGGAGGAGTGGGTGAAGGGAAAGACAAATATGTGGGATGTCTTTCCTAATGATATGGGTTTGGATAGCAGTACTGAGTTGGCATTAGCCAACTTGGATCTTAATGATCCAGAGCTAGAGCCGGTGACATTTGATGATAGTGATCCTTTGGAGGGGACATCCTCCACAACAGCAGATATTGATCCTCAGATGGTTGAGGAGGAGGAGGAGGAGGAGAGCAATGACTAGTTTGTTGATTCAAGCATGGAGGAGGACGAGAACTATTGAAGATGAGACAATTCATTCTTCCATTTTGATCTACACCATTTTGTATTTACTATTACTATAGTATTGGTCTATTTGGCATTTGCCAGTGGCGTTCCGACATTATACAATTTGATTTTCATGACTTAATGAGAAATATGGTTTTGACTCTTGAGTATTGACATCTTGATCTATGACTATCATGAGTATACTGTATCAATGTATCATGAATTATCTATGTGTCTCATAATCTCATTGTGATTACTGATTTCATTTGTAAATGTGTAATACTAATGTTAAATGTGCATCTATTCTGATTTATATTGAATATTTGTAAAAATTTGGATCTATATGTCTATACTTTTAATATATATAATTTTTTTTAAATATATATATATACAACGTGTCCTAATTATGGGGGTCGACGTGTCCGTGTCGGACACTCGAATCCCCGTGTCCTTCGTGTCAAGTGACTCATTTCACCAGGGGAAAATCCTCTCTGGGCTAGTCAGATTGATATTTAAGTCTAGGAGATATGAACATGTGGTACAAGAAATATTTTAAGAAATTTTCCCAGAAGAAGTTTGGCTGACTTCTGAACTTTGAAGAATGAACAATGATATTTGTTCGCCTCATTCGGCTCACTTGATACCACCAAGTATGACTTATTAGGAAACACTACCACAGTTCAAAGATTTCAATGGAAACTTACCTTTGTACCTGCCAATTCCACTAGAGAGTTTTTTGTCGAAGCTGGCCATTTCTTCAACTATGATGTCTACTAGGTCAGTAGAAGTCTGCTCCTTTTTTGGTCGAGGAGGCTGCTAAGCAAGCGTGGAGGCTATTAAGATACAAAGGTTGTTAAGCAAATCACAGGTTCGAATCTCCCGGTGCAAAAAGGTTGCCACCCATGCAGTGCCCGTGGGGATCGAGTAAGCTGCTCAGGGGTTATAGTAGTAGCGGCAGGAATCGACATCGTGTCACGCGAGTACGAACCGGTTATTTGTCGATTCCTCTATACAAAAAAAGAAAGATAAAGAGAATATCACTTTTACTTTAAGAATTTAACATTACCATTTAGTATTGTTGACTTCAATGTCACTTGTACAAAACTGATCATTTTTTTTAATTCGAATTTTTGAAACTGTGAAAAAACATCCTTGGCTATTCTATCCATTATGGCACGCTATTTTACAGAAAAAACCCAATTTTTCATAAATTAAAAAAAATAAAAATAAAATAAATAAATAAATTGTGTTGTTTACTTATGTTAGAAAATCGCGCTTTTCCCTAACTGATTTTTTCGGGCCGAGGAAAAAGTTCCAATTTTTTTCAAAAAAAAGGGCAATTTTTACTTCTTTGATCAGCTGCAATATTATCCACTACTACAATCCAAGAATCCTAGGCTAACCTCAAAAAGAGACCACCATGTTGTCAGTGCACCACTCTGATCATCACCAGTTGTCTATCATGCCCTATCAACATCCACCTCTCTTGGAACTTCAAGCAAAAATACATGTAAGAGCTTACCCTATCACTATGAATAGTGGAGTGCATAGGCATCCAGGTGAAGTTTGCAAATCTACTGCCATACTCGATCTCAAACACCGATAAAGGAAGTATGCCCCGATCACTGGTAATGATTCTGAGTTGCTCATGAACTCTAATCATCCCCTCAAGAGATAGCTCTATCACCTATGTTGCCCTATATTCCAAGGAAATCACTGGAACATAAATGAACTCTGATAATCACTGAGTCTCTACACATATATACTTTGCGCCTTGCATCCTCAATAGACCTATGATGCAATCCAACAACATGCTCCCCCATGGCTGCTCAGAATTGGTCAAAGGTTGCATAAATGTTGTTGAATGAGTGGGTCCCGAACTACTCTACTGGCTAGACGTAACATCCACCAGGTTTCCCCATGCGAACCTACCTCGAATCTTCTTGTAAAAGGTAAAGTCACCAAGGTCACCCACTATCCTGTAGGATGTCAAGCACCCTCTACCCAAAGCGGGCCGGTCTTCCTGGTGCTAACACAAGAATCCATTTGACTACCCTTGATGACCCAAGCAATCATAAGTTGCACAAACTCCTCAAAAGACTGCTCTATCATGCCTCCAAACCCAAGCATCCCACGAATAATCTCCAAAAAGCGGAGACTGGCCATTTCATCCATGGCAACCCCAATGTTAGTCTCAATCCTGAATACCAGGGAAGAAAGCATGTACTGCCATAAAAGAAGCGATCTCACCCTCTCCTCCACCGTCATCACAATATATCAAGTCGATCGTCATCACAACCCTATCGATCATCCATATGATCTGAAGCAATCCATCACTCGGATAAATGCTCGGATCCCACCACCAAATGGAGAGTCCGCCAAATCCAACTCCTACCGGCTGTTATCATGTCATATTGACAATCATCGCAGTCTCAATGAACCAAGCCCTTGAGATGCAATCCTCTGGTGGAAACCAAGTTCCAAGAATCGACTATGAGTCTGCCAATATGTTTAGCTCATACTAAACTGCATTGAGAGATCTGCTAGCCCAATTACTATCTCTGTGCTCAAGTAATCCATGGAGTATGAGCATCTCTCTGGAGAATAGATTCACCACCAACAGCGTCTCATACTCATGCAAATACCAAGAATAATCTACCAAACGTGAATTATGCATAGCCCTCATGGGAAATCTCTATAAGAGATGATGTCATCCCCTACCATGTTAGTTGAAATCCCTACGAACCAATCTAATCTTTCATATTGCACTTTGTGTACCAATCCCATGGTCCAATTGAATCATCTCCATTGTGGCCAAGATGCCACCCACCTCATCTATCTCAAGTGAATCTCCCAAGTGTTGCTATGTAACAGCAATAGATAGCTCTGTCGTTGCATGTGCGACTGGGAAGTAACTAGTGTGTTGGTCAACCCCAAGGGCATGACCAAAATCGCAAAATGAGGTCTAGAAGTAGACCTATGAGCATCATGTCTCTGACCCTCATTTAATGATATCCGAGATAAAGATAGGCCATTAAGGGATCTACTACTCCATGAAGCATGCCCTTCCACTCACCGATCCTAGGGCAACCAAATTCAAGGGTATGCTTCTAATCTCTGCCAGGTGGTCTCCAAGGAGAAAACACTCCAAAACTCTACGAGACCTCATTGTGTGCCACTATGTACCCCTGTACATTGTTGCAGACTCCTGTATCCTCCTGAGCCATCAGGTATCTTGCATGAGCTACTATAGCCAATACTCCACTTATGCAATTGATCTTGTAACCCAGTGTGTCTCCATATCCATCATATATATGTCCACCCGATCTCTGTATGCATATACTTCCCTGTTGGTCGATCCACAGGGAGCATGCTCAACTACCTTCTCCATGGTCAAACCTCTCTCCAACAAAGGCAGCTCATGATCCCATACCTAATCCAAGCCCTCTGTGTCAAATCTCTCCTCAGTCACCTGCAACTCTGAGTGCTCCTCGTGCAAAATCATCACCAGAGGCTCTCCTCTCAAACAGTGAGTGCCATTCATGCCCTCATGTGTTACAGTGGTCATGTATCTTGTGTGGGTTGCGATATCCTCCTGTGCACTCACTCTACTAGTGTCATTTGAACTAGGATCCCACACATCTGTACTAAACCCATCCCGAAAAATAAGGGATGAGTCCATGTCACTATCGGTTAGTCCCTGGAGTACGTCTCCCATCAACACATCTGCAACTACAACTGGAGCCCCTAATAGCCCCTTAACAAGAGGTGACTCATAACCCCCATCTTGCCTAGCATGTATAGAGTCAACCATCTCCGAGTCATGCCTCTCCCCTCGTGCCTGTAAATTTCAATGAGGCTCCATCATCGTATCACAAGTACTATCGTCCTCTTCATGTATCTCGCTTGTCATAGATGCTTAGACTCCTGCTATAGATGATGAAGAGTGTATCAACTCCAACTCACCACATAGCCTGTCCACATGCATATCATATTTTTGAAGAGCCATATGGGTGTTGTTCAAGGAATCCCTAATAACCATAGGCTCATAGGTGAGCTTCTTCACTTCCTCTTCAATGTCTTGTACGCACAACTCCTTAGAGGTCATCTCAACATCCAAAGGAAAATCACCCAACTTCCCATCCTCGTCATATCTAGATGCTAACATACCCGGATCCTCACAAGCACCACTATTGAGGTGAGATGAGGAATTCTCAACATTGGGTGATTGAAAAACTGCATCACATGTGCTATCTTCCTGTCCATCCATCTATCCATCGGATGTGCTGGTGTCACTAGTCTCATGGGATAGCTCTAAGGCTACCTCCACCTATCCTTCATGCTCGTCTTTTTTCAATTCCTGCACTATGTGTTTAAGGAGATCCTCATCCAAATCCTTGAGCCAACTTTCGTACATTATGGCATAATAGTCTTGAAAGGACAATGTTGCACATACCTCATCACAAAATGCTAGATATTCCTGATACCGAAGCATTTGTTGAAGTGATGCTATATCCTTCAAATTTTCAGCCACGATTTCTCTCCCTTCATGTTTTCACAAGCTGGCAAGAAACATGTGCTCTGGCATGCACTTCACCAAAACTGTCATGCACTAACATGCACCTCACTAGGATTGACATGCACTAACATCCACAGACATTCCCTGACATGCACGGCACCAGAACTGATATGTACTAACATGCACTCACATGCATCAACATGCATTGTTATTTAACCTGTTTTAGCCTCATGCACCTAAAACAATCTTCTATGTGCCCACAAATGGCGAGAGTCATGCTCTGATAACACAGTAAGATACCGACCGATGAAATCTGATTCTATGATTGTTTTGTTGTAGTATTTGGTTATTGTTTACTGGTTTGGCATGCAGCGTTTACAACTGAGGGGTTTGCATGGACAATAATAATGTTGCCTGAAATATATGAATAATAAGATTACCAAATCTACAATGTAATCAAACTAAAGAACAATCAATGGACATACCGTCTGAATTTATTTGGGTTTTCTAGCATTACAAAGATAAAACACACTCCATGCAAAAGATACGGATCTAAAGATGGTAGTTGGTGCAATAATAAATGTCCAACAAGCGTAGGGGATAGCTACATGCCCAGATATGATCTTTGAATAATAATGAAGCCTCCAGAAAGACTAGCACAAATCCCAAGAAGCAATAGTGATGCCAAATATAATTTGCCCCAATGAAATAGTTGAACATCGTTTTCCCATAGAAAAGACCAAACACAATGCACCCCGATGATACAATCAGGGACAATGTGCCCACAGTGATTTAACCAAACAATGCGCCCTCAGTGCTACAGCCAGATATTGCACCCTCAATGATAACCAGGCAATGTGCCCTCAGAGATAACCAGACAATGTGCCCTCAAAGATAACCAGTCGATGCGCCCTCAAAGATAACCAGTCAATGCGCCCTCACTAAGAGGCAAAACGATGCGCCCTCCATGAATTCATTATATTGCTGCAGATACCTTGAATTTCAAAAAATTATGGTAAATCTTTTGTCGTCTTGAAGCACAGTAGTAGATCTGGATGATCTACCCTCGGAATTGGCTAGGATGGATAGATTTCACCATCGAACCCAATATAGGTCAAGAAAACTCACCCTCAACGCCAAATAAGCTCAAAGAACTCTCAAATAGATTTCTCAAAAGTGAATAATAATAATCGATGCTCATAATTTCACTTTTTTGTCTTTTATTACTCTCTTAACCTTTTTTCGTCTTTTAATTATGCATGCATGCCACTTTACTACGCATGTCACTTGGGGCAAGGATGTAGGTCGATTGGCAACTGCACGTTCTATTAAGGTGTACAGGTTGTTAAGCAATTCAGTGGTTCGAGTCTCGAAGAAACGAGTGCGAAGGTTGAGCCCCCAACTGGTCGCGCCTAGGGATTATAGTGGTAGTCGTCGGAATCGACCCCATGTCACGCGAGTATGAAACCGGCATCGTTGTTGATTCCTCTAGCTCATGAAAAAAATATTACACGTCACTTTAATTACGCATGCATGCCACTTTAATTAAGCATGTCACTTTATCATACTTAAGTGAACCCCTTTTTCACTAATGACTTAATATCACCACTAATAATATGCTTTTATGCAAGCCTATCAAAAATGGAACATTACAATATCTGTTATCTAATTGTTTGTATTTACATCGATGCGCATGAATATTGTTTATATATACATTTTATTGGATCAAGTAGTTTGTCAAGTCCGAGGTGAATCATAATTTGTATACTCACCAAATCCAAACTAAGTCCAAGCCTAATAACTTTGTTGTAGAATGCATGAGAAGGCATTTATCACAACTCAACCTCATTCACCAAAATTCAGCTTCCTACATTATTTTTTGTAATGTCCTCTTCTAACTAAGCTCTGAGACACTCGTTAACCTATTTAATTCCCAGAGGTTCGAATAGGTATTAATGAAAAAGGGATTGACTTAGGACTATTAATACCGAGAGCATACAAGAACAATTCTTCAGTATTATTTGGTCATCAGTATATTAAAGAAGGCCATCGGAGCAGACAACAAAAAGCATGCGGAGTATGCGGGCCTTATTTCACCTGGCATGCGACACTAAGAGATTAGAATGCATGCATGCAAAAGTTAAGCCATGCAAATCCTAAAAGCTATAAATGAAGATAAGTCGAACCAAAAAGGTATTTATTGTTATTATCCACTTTTGAGTTAGGTTTCGAGAGAAACAGCAACAGTAGCCGCAACAGCAAGTTAGGGTTGAAGGCACAAGTCTTCAGCATAGTTACATATATCATGTCGACGAATATATCGCCGAGGGTCTGAAATGTAACTTATCGACAGCAACCGCGAAAATATCAGAAAATATCGGCAAATGTCATAAAGCATCAAAAAAATACAAAAATAACAATTTTTTTCAATATTTTTAACATCTTAAGTAACAACAACATCAAATAAACACATTGCTACATAAATATGAAAATACAACTAATTTATAAGATGCATAAGATGTCAAATGGTGGATCATGATCACATATCAACTATAAACTGAAAATACTGAAATATGATGGAATGATAGAAAATCACATCAAATGATCAAAATAAATCTCTCAAGAGATGAATCATCATGACTCATGAGGCATCCAGATACTACATAATACAATGATAAATAGTAGGAATCATCAATCCCCTCTACCCCTTTTATAGGAAAGGGGCACCACTCTTCCTCTGGAAGCAGTAGGGCGTCTTGTAGGTGCTTTGGATGAGTTAGGCGTCAAATTGGAAGCTCCAACTACTCAAGCTATGGTGGAAGGTCCAACTCCTCTAAAATTTTGATGAAACTTCCCATGTTTAATGAGTGAACGGTACATTTTTATTAAGGTCATGATAAAAGATTTCAACAGTCAATGCCACCAACATCAAGGTATAGAGAGGGGTTGATGTGATTGATTAAATGCCAATCCCATACCCTCATACTTGATAAAATCCAGTGGAATTGTTGAAATCTTAAAATCCTGAAAACTATTAAGTCTTTTGAGTTCTAAATGGGATCTAAAATTCTACTTTTTGCATATGAAGTCCAATGAGTTTGGAACCACTCTCAAACATCCTGAAACAATTAATGGTAATGTTAAAAATTTAAGTAAAAGTTCTATCCTTTTACTTTAATAATTTAATATTACCATTTATTACTTTAAGAATTTAATATATTTAATTTTAATAACACTGCCAAAAACTTAACCCATGGATTTATTTCTCAAATTTCATGCAAATTTTTTTAGCAGGGCGATATTTTCCAAAATATCCCGATATATTCCCAATATATCGCGATATATTCAAAATGTCAAAAATGTCGCGATTTTTTAGTGGCGATATATCGCCAAGGGGAATGACTCGCAATATATCATGATATGGGCGATATATCGCCGATATATGTAACTATGGGCTTCAGCTAGCCAGTGTTTTCGGAAGCAAAATCGATCTTCCCTAATCACTTACAAGATTGATCATTTAGATTTATCATCAACACTTGAAGCTATTCATTGATAATTAGAGATCTACCAACAGAGGAAAGACTATCAAAGAGGTTACAACTTTACTGCTGGGGACGAGTTGGAAACACTAGGAACAATTTGCCTTGCTTCAAAAAGACATCATTCCTTCCACATGTCACCTCCATTCTTTTTGGAAGGACCATATCACCATACCTGGGGATTATCAAGGCCCCTCTCGCACCCTCGGAAAAGTTACAAGCTAAAGCGTGTGAAAGGAAGGACGCCCTCCTGCCAAGGTGAATCAATTCGCTAGTGTCCTTAAGGGACCCCAATCCTCTGCATGTGTCCATCAAATTTTTGGGGGGATCCAAACTACATCACCTGGAAAGTTCTGGCACCATCCGCCAAGTATTGAAGCTGCTACGAAGGAAACTATCATCAAAGAAGGACGTTTTTTCCTTGCATGGGTGTCAAACTGAGCAAGCAACACGTTTCTGGAGTTACAGTGGATGCATAGCATGCATGTCTCTTGTATACTGAAAAACTATCACAGCTATCATTATTGGTATGCCATTACAGTCTCATTGAAGCTTATTTCATATTTTTATCTCAGTATTTGTCATATTTTGGGATTTGTGCATGTAATCTATTATTGCATGTAAACAATTTTATATGTAATCCATACCTAAAACCCACAAACATGCAAACAATCACCAGAACCTATCAGTATAAAGGCAAAATATTAGTATGGGATATTACATTTTTCCTTGTGATTACCTTTATAATATTACTCTCAGGCACTCAATTCAAAATATAGATGTCGACTTGACAAGATTATCCAAAAACTGAAATCCCTGCTAATACAACACAGCATACTGAAAAGCCAAGGCTAGCTTGATGACTAAACGATGTCATCGAGCTATCTCAATGGAAGACCATGCTTTCCTCAGACTACCCATAGTGTTTAAAGTAAGCAAAACAGTGTACTCCCTAACAGTAAAAAAGTTGCAAAAGAGTGATCTACATAAGAGATGTTTTGATTACCCCAATGAAATTATGCATAGGCAGTCAATAATTCCTTGAACATAACCATTTAAAATGAAAGTGAATTCCCAATGTTATGGAATATTAAAAATTAAGTTCTAATCATAAAAGTGTGTATCCTCTCAATAGTTGAAGATCCTTAGGCACAAGTATGTATACACTGCATATACCTTGCTATTTAATGAAATAATCATTATTTGATCAAGGAAGATAAATAATCATATGTTTTTTTACATTTTATGTATTTAGTCTTTTAAACATTCTTAGTATTGTTTTCAAAGTTTACATAGTTGATATAATAATGTATATGTACATACATGTGACACACCCACATCCATGATCCTAATGTATCCAAACTTCATAAATGAGGTCCTACCACCCACCCCAGCGCCCGCATCCCCCAGCAAACTTGCTTTCAGTCGGTTTTATCATATTTTGATAAGACAGACATATTTTTTGAAAAAAACAGTCTAACTCGAATGCCGACTCAATCAAGTCAACAAAAATGTGTGACTCATTCAATTCCACATTGTTCAGCGCATTAGCCTACCCAACACAAAATTCATTAGTTAATGCACATCAGCATGCCATTGGGACCACAAAACTAATTATCATAAAGTGTCCATTCAGGGGTAACACTAATTAAATAAAATAAAATAAAGGCTCACATCAAACATCTAATGTAATAAATTTAAAAAGTTGACTTTTTTCTTTAAATTAATTAAGATAATCCAAAAAATACACTAGCATAGATCCAGCTTAACTGTAGATCTCTTAAGCAACAAAAGGTTTGCACATTTTTAAACCCTCTCGATTCTTAATAAATCCAAGGTTAAGATTGATCTATGCTAGTATATTTTACTCTAGATTGTATTAAACTTTATTATTGTTTCATTTGTTCCAACTTCATCTTGTCACAACATATTGGCATAATCAATTTCGAATACATTGCTTTGGGTTACAAAGGTTTGCAATAGAAATTGCTGGCCACACATATGGAGCTTCTGGGTGTCAACAAATTTGGAGTGTGTTTGAGGAAATTCACACACTATATGTGGATGACTTTTGGACTCTAGAGACCATTTAGCGTCTTAATAAGTCATTAGGCTATATTTGGATGACTATTGGACTCTAGAGACCATCAGAGCCTTAACATTTATGTTACGTCTGAAAACATTAATTTTACATATCTCAATAATTACATCATTTGCATTAAAGATGTGATTTTGCCTATGTGCACCTTTACATGCAATATAAATCAACAAGCTTGCATATTTAGTGTCTAATCATTGCCATTTACATTGAATTGCGTGATCAACTATTTGAACTAAATTATGAATATATCAAGTATTTTTAAATTTCACAAGTTGACTCTACATCAAAGGCCAAGTTTCGAGTGGACTACAAGTCGAAGCCCTCATCAAGTATGATAACTTTGCTTCATATGGTATAGCTACATATATTAAAATCGAATCAACTTACACCTTAATACATAGCAATGGTCATAAATCACCAGTGGCATAAGAATACAACTTGCATTGTAAACAAAAAGCAATGGCTTATTTATTCCTTGCAGTTAAGCAGCAAACATATTTACTCCTCACAAGAAGTAACCTACTATAGTGTTGTCCACTATAGCGTAAACGATATTTTAAAAGTCAGAATCAGTCTCGGAGCCGGCTGATGGTCCAACTGGACTCGAGTTGGACTCAGATCACAATCAGGCTGATTTATGATTGATAAACCTGTTTACGAGAAAATACATAAAATATGAACCTGTTTGCTTAAGTGAATTTATTTCCCAAGATGGACTCCATAACACATGTACAAGAACTGTTCATTAACATTTTTAAATTATCTTATTGACTCTACATTGATATGAGTCTAACTGTTATAACCAAAACGAATTGTAATTTTATCCTCCCCAATGAACTCTTATTTATTCAAAATGATATTCCAGGGATTTTCTTCCAAGGACCGCTGCAGGGGAGCCCTCATTTTTTGTTTCATAAACCCATTTTGTACAATTTCCAGCAATTCCCCATGTCATCAGTGAATCAATCCCCACTCCACAATAAACATGCTAATTTTGATGGAAACATTTGACTTCCCCTCCTAAACTCAATGGAACACATTGAATTTCTCCTTCACTCTCCATCCCTTGCTTCTACTTTTCAAAATGAGTCAAAAAAGTCAAAAAAATCAGATTTTAAGGCAACCTGTCCCAGACAGGTTCAGTATGGAAATGATCTCTGAACTGCTTTGAGGCCAGGTTTGGTGCCTTTGAAGTTATGGCTGGTTTCAGTTACAGTTCGGTCAGTTTTCAAAATGCAAAGTATAAAGCAACAGTTGGAGCAGCATGTGAAGCAATTTGGTATGGAGAAAACTTTGGCAATTTATACTTACATCAAGTGCACACAACAACATTGTTTTGTGATAACCAAAGCACGACTAATTTTTAAAAAGTCCTATAATTCTACAAGAAAAGAAAAAAAGTTGAGGTGCATCATCATTTATGAAAGAGCTTGCACAAAACAAGGCGAGAGAATAAATCTATTGCAAATCTGAAGGTCAACTTGCAGATATATTCATAAAGGCCTTGAGCATGGAGAAAATTGAAAATTTTAGAGATAATTTCTGTGCTCAGGAAAACAGAATAATCATTAAGCAGAAACATTGAAATTAATGCTCATTTTGTTCACAAATCAAGTCGAAACAAACATTGGAAGAATATTGTATTGAAATGGAAGATTGATTTGTAACTTAAATTTAGTTTAGTTAAAATCCAATGATAATTTTAAAGTTCTAAACTGAAACTTAATATTCCTACATGCAAAAAATTAAGAGTCAAGGGTTTGTTAATAAATGGGTGTGTATCCTTGTTAAAAATGTGTAGTTGGATGCTGCACTCACTTACAATTTTAATAGAAAGTGTATTTTGCACCACTCTATGCTCTTGTTGATTTTGTTTCAAGTTGTAAACAATTCCAATCAATTCAACATGGGTTGTGTTATCACATATATAGTAGCCGGGCTACCATATTATATTTTTCAGATTCCAGTACACTTTTTTCAGCCAGTTCCCTTACATATGAGATGCTGAGATGAGCATCTATCATGGATCACTATTTGGTGATGGACCATAGTACTTTCCCATGCCATGGGGAGTCTTCCTTGTCCAATTTGGTCATATGTCTAAGTCAGGAGCCATGTCTAAATCGGGAATCCATCTAGTCTATTTTTAGTCACTAGCGCCATTGGGTCCACTTGGCCTAATTGGGGCACATGTTCCAATTACTAAAGTGTGGGGAACACTAATTGAGGCCTACTACCACTGATTGCACTTGCATGAATAAGTTTAGGAGCCTCATAGATCAATTCCTACAATTTAGGAGCCACTGGGAGTGCCGATACCAACCTTCATTAGTTGAATTCAGTTAGTGACTAGTCAAGCTAAGTTAGGAGTCAGTTACATTTAGTTCTAGTCCTCTACATTCAGTTAGTGCTAGGTTTGCATGGTCGCATGCAAGAGAAGCGCATTTCTCACCTACCACAGTCAGTTAGCCTCAGTCAACACTGAAGTAGACACTTGACTTGTGTTTTCGAACTCCGTTGAACTCCGGTAATGGTTTAGACAAGGTCTGTTAACTATTGAGTCCTCCGACAGTGATTTAGACAAGGTCTTAGTTACCTACAGTCCAGTAGAGTCTAATCAATTCGAATTTCCTCATGTGGATTCGAATTGCATGTGGCTATTTAAGCCATTGTACTTCATTGTAATTATTATCTAATTACTCTTTG